>JAYESA010000002.1:201577247-201715914 GCA_036927795.1 Iris macrosiphon | reverse complement strand
CGCTGTATTATGGTTTCCATATATTGGAGTTGCCATATCCATGCGGCTGACATGCTTACGTGTCCTAGTTCTACTTATTTTTGGGACTGGAGCGTGACATGTTTTTAGTGGTGGCCCATGCAGGTCGAGAGCATATTGTCTCGGTTACGTTACTGTACCGAACAAGCATGCACCTAGGACTAGAGTATAGGATCTCATCCACAATTGACTATGACTCATATTTCTTCTAATCTGTTCTATTTGAATAATTGCATCATGCTTGATTCATGTGCTTCCCTAATAGTACCTTGAGTATAGCCTCTCATAGAATATAGAAGTCCCTGTTGTTAGATAATAAGTAGGGTAACCTTCCTATTAGGAGTACAACTAGAGTATTGACACATCACTAAGATCCGAATACCTAATGAATCCTAGCGTCCCTTATCTATAGATTGATTTACCATTATCCCTTGAGATGTTTATGAATGACTTGAGAGTAGTATAAACATTACTAGAGTTAGTTAGAGATTTTACCATAATGTTTGACCCTAGTATTGAGGAACCAATAGAAATCCAAGGTTAAGTATTAGGACTAATCTAGCTTTTCGTAGTGAGATAATACTAGAGAACTATAAATTTAGCTTTTGTCTTAATAGTAGCAGACAGTACCTTAGAAAGCCAAGAGCAATGCATAGAATATTTTCTTGATCATACCTTGAACACAGAGATTAGTAACCACCTTCCCTCAAGAAACCATGATATTATCTAGAGTCTTTCTATTTAGTTTTATGACTTGTTCTCTGAACCCTTAGTGCTCGCTAGTTGTGCGACGACTAATTATGTTCTTCTATTCTTCATCTTTCAACTCGTGCCATATAACTCTTATGATTGTAGGCCAAGTGATTTTATTCTATGTTAATGACATATAGTTGCTAGGATTATAGTTGTTAATCTTGAAATTTGAATTATGTGCCTTGTAGTTAGAACCTGATAGTTGAGTTATTCTTGTAGATTGTGACCTGATGATTATCCTTTAGTTTTGAATCACGTGATTTATACCCCCACCTCGATACGAGTTATATCTCCTTTTCCACTTAAGGCCAGTAACTTTTTCATTCTTACTATTGACACTTGCTCTATAAGCGCTATGACTAAGACTCAAGACGACCATGACCTATGTAATATAAGAGGATACCCTAATAAGTACCAAGATCCTTTCTCGTAGACCTTAACAGGAGTTCTACGGTATTCTTAAGACAGTACAAGATTAGTTTATTATTATAAGTTGGGTAGTATACCTCACAACATAGTATCACATAGTCTTTTGACCTATTATTGAAAGTATAACTGAATGACATTAACTGTAAACTAGCATAAGACGATAGTGTTTATTCAGACTGTAGAACTTAAAGGCCCATACCCCTATTTGGTCGACTAGCGACTTAGACAAGGAGTTTGTATGACAACTATAGAGACTGTAGAGTCTTATCTTTTTGTGAACTTGAATTATTTTGTAACTTCTCTCATCATAATTTAGCGTACTTATATCTTCTGGACTACCTTGACTTATGCTGCTATTATAGCCTAGATTTGCAAGCTTATTCTTTATCGGGCTTGTTCATGATATATGTATTATTGGGGGCCCACACTAATACAATTGTCTAATCAAAATCAGTGTATTATGGTCTGGACAACCATAGTACGCTTGGTTCGCTCTTCACATGACTACTTTATGTGGATTGAGATACATAGTTGATTAGTAGACGAATATACTTGCCCTAGACATGTCTGACATATCGTATTGGTTACATAACTGTACTGATACGAACATGTGAATAGGAATTACCAAAATAGGATTTCAATCCACAAGTGCCTTGACGATTCCCAATTGAATTCTTTAAAACGCCTTGATCCCCATACTTGTATTCTATCACCTCCCCCTTGAACTCTTTATTATTTTTTTCCGTCTTCCCTTATTTCGGAAAGACGAAACCTCGTGCTTGGTATAAGTTTGGTATACAGATAGTACTAGATATACCCCATAGGCCAATCGCATTATTTGGTGACTATCTTTATAATTGATTAAGGGCATATCATATATGATATAATTGGTATTAAAGTTTTGAGGATTAAATAACATGAGTAAATTAATTGAGGAATATTTTTTTCTTAAATGCATAGCCTTGTGTGCTAGATAGGCAAATTCTAAGTTGGGTAGAAGTCGCATTGTCAACTTAAGGTGATTCTTTGATTGTGATCAAGCGATCAAGTAAGATTAAATTGAGAGATTTAAGTCATTTTAATTTTAGGAATTTTTAAAAATGACTAAGATGATGAAGATTTAATGAATTTTGAAATCTTGATATTGAGGACCAAATATGTATACTTTGAGCACATGATTTAAAGTTTGAATGTTGAAGATTGAATTATCGATTTAAACCTTGAGGATAAATATAAAATTCTAGGCTTGAACAATTGGTGAATTAGATATAAAATTTTACAATTTGATGATTTGAATTAAAAGTTAAATTTTGATTGTTGGATTATCTATTTGAAATATTGAGAATGTAAATTGAAACTAAAATTTGAAGAGTACGAAATTCTTAAGTAAAAATTAGGAATAATATTTGATTAGAATTATTTTCTAGAGGAGATTATGATAGTTGGGGATCGTGATGTAAAATTTGATAAGGGTTATTTAAATCTTGAAGATGTCATATAGATTTAACTTAAATTTGGATGTGATTATAAATAAAAAATCTAGAAGAGATTACGATATGTTAAATTTTGATTAAACAGAGGTTACCTTAATTTTGAAAGTGATTGCGATGGATTTGAATAGATTTTAAATTTTGGAAGAGATTGCGATTGACTTGCCTTATATGCGAATGTGTAGGAATTAACAAATTATGCCTTATTTTAATTTTAAGGATGAATTTTTTTTTTTAGTTGGGTAGATTATAAACCCCCTCACCCAAAATTAGGCCTACTTGGTTAGATAGAGAAACTAAGGCTAGTTTGAATCCAATTAGAAATAGAACACGATATTTTTATTTAATTTTACAACATTGTATCACTTAGTGTACCATACCGTTGCTTCGATAATTTGAGCACTACACTAGTCACTGCCTTCCTACAAATTCTACACCCTTATCCTAGACATGCCCGTCATCTATTCTGACCTTTGTGTAACTTATAATTAAGCTCCTTTGTGCTACATTTTAGTCGCACAACATTCGTCGCGAACGTTTATATTTAATTCTATATAACTCTGGATCCTTGTGCGTTCCAATCAAAATTGGAGACACAATCTTGACCCATTTTGTGCAACCCAAATTAGGATAATATTCTATTCTGAGTTCTCTATGTCCATGACACTTGTGTCCCACCTAATTTTAATCCCATGTACTTCTAATTAATTCAAGAACACCTTGCATATTAATTTTAATTAATTTAACCCAATTTCCATCTCTGTGCAATTTTCTAATTATTGGATGCTTTTATGCAAAAGTGCATTGAGGTGTCCACACCATTGGACATGACACATAAAGAAACCTAATTCTCCTCCATATAAATTTTCTCCATAATTTTCGGAATGTGCAACGGGCAACATCGTCCCCTCATTTAAACCTAGCCCTGCATTTTAAACAATGCAAATTATAGCCCCCCAAATATTCCCATGACAATTGGAAAATTATGGAGGTTAGGATGGAGGAAGGTACAAAATAAGCTGCAAATTTCTATCATATACCACCCTTGACATTCTATCGTGGCTTAGTTTTAATTTCGAGGACAAAATTTTTATAAGTTGGGTAGAATGTAAAACCCCTAATAAAAAAATTGTATTTACCTTTTTAATTAAGTAATAATTGAATTATAGTAATTAGTGGCCAATAAGAAGAAATAGAATTTATTTAATTTTTATTTTAGGTGTTTGTGCATTTAGGGGATTTATGGAACCTTTATAAATTTTTCCTAATTAATTTCATGTAGGAGACCCTTTGGACAGTTGCTAGCTTAATGGTATGCACTAATATAATTTCTAGAATTTTGTATGTATATATATATATATATATATATATATATATATATATATATATATATATATATATATATATATATTATTCTAAAAAGAATTAGAAAAGAAAAAGAAAGAAAAAGAAAAAGAAAAAGAAATGAAAAAGGAATTAGAAAAAAAGAAAAAGAAAAGAAAATAGATTCTTATTGGGTCTAAACCCTAACCCGTAGTCTACCCGCACCCCTGAAAAGCAAATAAGCAACAGCACGGCAGCTTTACAAAACCGCGCGAGCCCGCCGCTCTCTTCCTATTCTCCCATCATATATATATATATATATATATATATATATATATATATATATATATATATATATATAACTTCCTATTCTCCCAAAACCCTAACCCTAAAACTCTATCTCCCTCTCGACCTGACCGCCGACCCCAGATCGCCACGCCACCGTCGACCGGAGCCCCACGCCACCGCCACCACGACCGCACGGTCGACTGCGACCCCGCGCGTGACAGTTTTGAACAGCAGCGTACCTGTGTTCACGTGTTGTTTTCCGTCTCCTCGCTAGACCACTCGATCCCGTCTTCACCGGTATGTTTATGACTTACCCCCTTCAATATATGTATGTTAGTTGACCTCGAACAGCACATAAATCTAGGCAAAAATAGCGACCAAGTTGGCAAAAAATGACAACTTTTGGGTATCGTAGAAAACTGCGATAACAACAGAGATCCGAATTCGGTTTTTCTTTTTGGTATGCGAAGACCACCTAACCTAGTTTATTTTTTATAAATATATTAATTTATTAATTGCTGTGTGTAGAATTAAATTAGTTAGAAAATCCCAAAAACCTGCTTTTTTCAAATTCAAGAAATTATGATACGGAGCGCGTTCCGCCAAACGGGACTATCCCGTCGTGTACCAAGTGTACCAAAAGGTACGCACAGTATACCCGAACGTGTGGGCTTTCGTAAAAACTGATTTGGACGCGTGTGCGCGTCGGAATCAGTCTGTATCGGCAGAAAATCTCCCGTGTCGCAACTTTTGCAAAAATCCTGCGCATTTAGTGCACGCTCGTCAGAATACGAAGAAACTTGCGCCATTGGACTCGTGGTATCGCGCTGGTCCCGTGACCCAATTTTCACGCAATTCTGAGACAGTTGACCAAGTCGCCAATTGGCGGGCCCCACGGCTGACTTTTTGGGCAAAATTGTGTTCGGCTCACCAAAATCCACATTTGGACATACCGTTGAGTTCGTACTGATATTTAGAGTTTGTTTGACCTATAATTTGTCCCATTTAAAGACTATTACCCTTGGCACGCTTTTTAGTACAAAGTGGGCCACACGTGGACCCACTTTGATCCAAAATTACCGTTTTGCCCCTGTATCCAAATTGGACGAAAGGGTAGTAATTTCTTGCTATTTTGCTGATTCTGGAAACGTTGGTGATGTCTATTTCATCATTCGGATACGTTTGTTCGGAGCTATTAGTTTCTGATTTCGTGTCCTTGACATTTGGACGCTTTCACTTTACAGATTTCTTGCTAGGCAAGTATACCTTGCCATTGTACTGTTATTCATATTCCAGATGTTGCATGCATCTTTATTTTCTGTCATTAGTTCATATATTTTAACTGTTATATAAAATGCGCGTCCAAGGAAACTTGGGTGCAACGACGGTGTCGTCGTGATTTATTTTATTATGTATATGCAGTAACCTTGTTTATGAGACCGTCCCATTATCATGAAGCATCATTAGATTTTATTGGCCGTGACACAGTTATTACACGAGTTGTGAGTCTCATATAGATCACGAACTACGTGACAGGTCTGGCCTCCTGTACGTATGGACCGTGCGTTAGGGATAAATGCTGTTAGAAACTCTGTATGCTAGTAGACCTGAGTTATTAGAGGTATTATCGTCTCATGGAGGTGACATGCTTAGAGCATGGGGTGGGAAGAACAACAAGTAAGGCATTTGGGCTCCTTTGTACTTTTTCCCTTGTGCGTCCGGATTCTCTGCCGGAGAAACGGGTGGTGATGACCACTATATATTATATATTATCAGGCGGCCTATGCCGTTCAAAAAATGACATGTTTTGTAGGCCCCTGGATCTCCAAGAGAACCATGCCAATCCCATTTTTAGCCAGATATCCCACTTGGTGGAAAATTATTCTCAAACTGCATTCACTTAGACGGTTAGGCGACCCATTGGATATTTATTTCAGTACTTTATTGGCATGCTTTTATGTATCTTGCTATGTCCCTCTGAGGACCTGTCCTTTCCAGGTGTAGCTGTAAACCCCCTGATTTTCAAGAAATTTGAATTTGAATTTTTCACAATTTTCTGGAATTTTCTGAGATTTTTCTGTAATTAAACTAAGGTATTTTAATTATTAAATAATTTTTAAATGATATTAAATAATATTAAAATATTATAAAAATAATATTTTATGGTGTAAAATGAAAAAATAGATATAGGATAATTTTCTGGGAATTTATTGGACCCCGGAAGTATTTTAAAAGCCCTAAAAACTAATTATTTAATTAAACCAAATAAACCGGGTTTATTTTAAATAAACCAAACCAAACCAATAACTGAACCCAAATCCTTATTGGGTCGGATCCGGCCCAAAACTCAGACCCGACCCACTAGCCCGACCCGACCCGTATTCTATTGGATCGGGCCGGATCCATAGCCAGACCCGACCCGACCCGTCGAACCAGACCCGCCAACCTCTCTTCTCCCTCGACCCGATCTCTTCAGTTTCCCCCGACCCGATCTCTTCAGTTTCCTCCGCCGCCGTGCAACGCCGCCGCCCGCGCCGCTCCGGCTTCCTGCACCCGCCGCCGCCGCCCGCTCGCGTCCCCGACCCTCCGGTTCCCCTCCCCTCACCGGCCACCGGCCGTCTTCCTCTCCCAGCCCTATAAAACCCTCAGCCCTTCCTCCTCCGGCCAACTTTGAACCCTCCACCGGCTGCCCCGCCTCCCTCTGCCACCACCGTCCTCCGTAGAACCCCGTACCGCCTGACGCCGGCCACGCCTCCATCTTCCTCTCCCAGCACCTCGCAGTCAGCCGCAGCCGCAGCGACCCCGACCCCCATCCCCTCCGCTCGGCCGCCCTGAACTGCTCGAGCGCACCGTCGACTCCCCACGACCGCCTCCTCCGCTGCCCGGTCTCCCTCCGGCACCCTCCAGCCACGGCAGAACCCCAACCCTAAGGCGGACACGGACACAGCCGCCTCTGACCGGACACAACCCCAACACTAGACACGACTCGGACGCGACGCAGACACGGAGAATTCAGGTTTTCTGGAACCCTGTTCAGGCACTCATATCTCTCTCCTCGCTGCCCTGTTTTCGATTCCGTCAGTTGCATCGAGTAGGCTATGTGACCCCCTCGGTGCCCGTGCAAACCGCTCGGTGCGTCGCGTCCTGTGGCGATCGCGAACCGCGATCCAAAAACAGGAAAACCAACGCCCTGTTTCACCCCGGAACCAAGTACGTCCCGCCAAACGGGACGACTTGGTCGCACGCGGTCTTTACCGAAACGTGCACGTTGTTGATACGGACGTGCGGGATTTCGCAGAAGTTGATTCAGATGTGCGTGCACACCGGAATCAACGCGTATCCGCCGACAACGCCCTGTATTCGTCTTTTATAGATCTCGTTGTAACTTAGTGTACACACGTCGGATCGAGACAAAACTTGCGCCATCGGACTCGTAGCAATACGTTGGTCCTGTGAACCAAGTTTGGTTCGATTCTGAGAACGTTGACAAAATCGCGTATCGTGGGCCCCACAGGCTCCACTTGACGGGCGATTTTGTGATCGGCTCATCGGAATCCAGTTCTGGAAGTTCCGTTGGGTTCGTATCATCGTTCCTGACCTGTTGACACTAAGTTTGACAGATTTGGAGACCTTTGACCCTGACATATTTTTCGGTGCAAAGCGGCCCACATGTGGACCCCGCCTTGACCTGAAAATGTCATTTTTGCCCCTGTGTCCAAATTGGACTCAAGGACAGGCGTTTCTAGCTGATTAATATTTTCTGGATCTGATGGTGATGTCTATTTCAGCAACCAGAGTACTGTCTGCAAATCCTGCTGCTGCCAGAGCTACAATTGGAGCCGAAAACCCAGGCAAGTGTACCTTGCCATAATTGCAGTATATTGAATCATTTTGTTCTCTTGATTTATTCCTGTAACTGTTGTACATGCTTAACCCTAGGACCGTGTGACTTGCTTAGCGTCCGATTAATAGTCGGGTGCCAACACCGTACGCGGGGTTGTGCAACGTCACCTAGAGATGGATATCGTGACATTTATATTCTCGTACTTGCCATATCAAGTACATTATACCCAGGACACCTGACACAGATCATGAGACAGAATCTTCCTGAAATATTCAAGGTGATTCTGTATAGGATACAAATTTCATGACTTGGACATTATTTTCTTAGATCTTAATATATGACTTATTGCATTAGTTGATCTTGCGTGGCATGAACATGAGACATTATGAAACTGTGACATGAGATTATATTGGGTGGGAAGAGATTTACCATACAAAAGGCTGAATATATATATATAATACTTTAATGGATTGTGCCTTAGACTCTGACACAGAGCTTTGGTACCGTACTGGCCCTTCGAAAAAATACTGCTATGGGTTTCTCCGACACTGATCCTGTAGTAGTCTCAGCCTGAGTATGACTAAAACTCTCACTTGCATATCACTTAGCTGGTTTATTTATTTACCCTATTGTTTCATTTATTGATGCACTGCATTTATTTTGGCTTGTATTATCTGTACCTTGCTATGTCCCCTGAGGACCTGGATCCGGATTATGTCCCCAGGATTAGCAAACGAGATCTACCCTGAGGTGTACGGAATAGGAGCACTTCTCGGAGCAGTACCAGAACTTGAGGATGAGGTGATCGCTGAGGACTTCTCCTGAACATCTGCTTCTTCCATGCTCAGTTTTATGGCAATTAAACTCTTTATTTCATGTTTAAGAGAACATTTGTAACAGACTTAATATCGGGTTGTTTCCCGATTTTATTTTGTTCCCCGATTTTATTTACTTTTGACTGGATGTTGTTTAATATTTTCTATTGATATTTCTGTGTTTATTCTGTGGATGAGATTAGTAAACCCTGATAATTGTATTACAGCTTAATATACCCCGATGGATCCATTAAATTGGGTTAGTCCATCGGTGTGTGCTGCTGGCCATTGTCACGTGTCCAGTCCCTCGTTATTTTGTGACTGGGGCGTGACAGTAGATGTTCTTGAGTATTCGCAGGAGTGCAGATTCGGATGGTTACATATGTTTCGAGGAGGTCTTCTCTTCGAGCCCCGTGGTTGTTAGTTGATATTCTTATATTGTGTTTGTTGTGTTTTACTTATATATTCTAGTTCGGCAGTGGATTTATTTCCATCCGACTATCATCTTAGATACTTTTTATTGAGATCTAGTTTCATAGATATTGGTTAGTTATTTATATATGATTATGTGGATGAGATTTAGATTGTACCCTGCGACTTGTGATAGATTTATACCACTTGTGGATTTGATATTCATAATACAACGTACGCATGTGTTATGGTTTTCATATATTGGAGTTGTCATATCCATGCGGCTGGCATGCTTACGTGTCCTAGTCCTACGTATTTTTGGGACTGGGGCGTGACAGGCACACTATCGAATCTATCTCAAGCATATTACTATGTATCCTTAGACCCATTTTGAATACAAGTTCCTACTCTTTTTCCGTGTTTTGTGTCGCATATGTGCTGGGTCTATTTTATTGAATGACTCTATCATTCTATTTATATTTCTATTACTAATATTATTATTATCACTATTATTATTACTATTATTATTATTACTACTATTATTATTATTACTATTATTATCATTATTATTATTATAACTATATATTTATTTATATATATTCACATATATAAATGAGGTTAAAAATCAAAAATAATATTGCACACAAAATAAATTCTAGAAAAATTTACTTTTGTAAGGTTTTAATAAAAATACTACACACAAATTATTTTATGAAAATATTTTATAATTAATAATTAGATATTTTTTTAGTTATAATAAATCAAATAATTATATTATCTAATTAAATAAGTAATTAATTGAATGGTTATCCATAAAATAGGATAATAGTAAATAATGTGCACATCTATAAAAAGAAAAAATGTCTAACGTGGCACGGGGAATTATGGGCTACTAATTATAGGAAGTCAGAATTAGAAAATAACCACAATTAAATTATATATATAATATATATCTAAATATTTAATAATTAATCTGTGGTCATTACACTAATGTCATACTAACACCAAGGGATCGAATTCTTGTGCCACGAAAAGATCCTACATGTAGTGTCTCTTGTGTAGGCTGCTTTCTATGAAGGGCGATACAGATTTTGAGGCCATCCTATATTATTAATGTCCAAACCACGGTGAAGTATCCTAATAAAATTATTGAATTTTATTTGATTTGAAAAATAACCTAAAACAAATACAAGAAATACAAATTATACACAAGATACCTATTTTTGGGTGAGGGGGTTTACACAAAAGAAGGAGAAACTTTGGAGCTAGAGATCGTGTCCGGATCGTATCCAATTATATTTTTATTAGAAATGCATCTCTTAATTAGTAATTCCTAAACTTTTCTTTCATTATAGCTTCTTAATCATACATTTGACCATTAGGAATGACCCCATGGCATAGGACTACCTATAGGAACAAGTTCTAGGCTATTTGGCTATGTAGTATGAGTTCTATATGGAGTTTCCTGTGCATGTTGGGGAAATTACAAATTTGACACATCAATTGTGTGTCATGAGACTAATTAGATCTAATTAGACTTAGATCGGGGTTACGGGACTAGGTATGTGTCCACAAATGGATACATGTAGGCCGTATCACGGTATTTTATGATACGGTGTGATACGAGGCCCAATTTTGGGTATTTTGCACAATTCTCTTCAATTTCTTTTGTAGCAAGCTACATTGGTTATATATAGATGTTATATATGTGTAGGATTAATTAATTATGTAGAATTTGGGTTTTGGCCTTTCACTTGGACACGTATCATGAATATCATAAGTACACACTCTAAGTGTTTGATCTCAATTGACACTAGATTATATTTATATAGGTATATAATATATACGTGATATATATATATATATATATATATATGTATATATATATATATATATATATATATATATATATATATGCTAGTCTATACTAGACTTAGATATTTATATCCCTTGTGTGTTATTTTGGGCGTGGGAGATGATAGAGCAGTGGCAGCAACAGCAAGTCGAGCAGTAGCAGTAGCATGCTCAAGCAGTAGGAGCTCACATCAAGGGAAGGTTCCAGGTTTAAGTGTAATGCCCAAGTGCACGTGGGTGAGTGAAGGTTAATACATGTGTACAATTTAGATGGTGTGCATTAAGAATTGAGGAGAGTGTCAAGTGTGCGTTAGTGTGAGAGTATCATAGAGGGTATGCATAATTAAGGGGGAGCAGGTGATGTTGGTGTTGATGTGGGTTTTAGGTTTCAGTTTTGGTTTGAGGGGAGGTCACAGTTGGGTGATGGTGTTGGTAATATACATGACTGAGATACGAGCATGGGTATGGCCATTTATAATTGTTGAAGTAGGTGAGATGAGGTATCAAGATACCTTGAGTCATGATACTCAAATGCCTAGTAGGTAAGGTATGTATGTGAGTTAAGGTAAGTTGAGAGTGTGGTGTAGGTATCTCATAATACTTCGAGTTTGAGTAATAGAGTATCTCAAGATACGATGAGGATTAGGTATTGGTTATTAAGAGAATTTTGGGTTGTGAGGTGGATTAGTGATAGTTGAGGGGTTGGTCTAGGTGCCAAGATACCAAGGTATTTATAGTATCAAGTTATAGGCTAAGCTAAGGTATTACTAATAGTAGTATGTATTAAGTGTAAGATATTAGAAGTACTCATAGAGATAGATGAGTATAAGGTATTCTAGATACTAAAGGTAGTAGTATTATTAACTAACATATATATAAGTTAAATGTTGATATATATGTATTAACTAGTTATGTATATAAGTTATAGAGATTGATATTGGTATATAAGGTATCCTAGTACCTAGTTTTAGCTAGCATAGCTTTTATCATCAAGATACCAACCTAGAAGCTTAGATATAAGATCATACAACCTAGAAGTAGCTATTTTGACCTAGTTTGACTAGCACAACCTAGAAATGACTTAGAAAGCATATTTTGACTCATTTAGTATGATTATCACTTTATTCTACCTAAGTAACTTGAATTTTCTTTATAGGGTTGTATGACACCAGCTCGGACACCGAGTTACCTCCTTTGCTCAGGACCAGAGACGAGTACATTTTTCTGTTAGTTTTTATTTCATGATAGTGTATATATCGCATGTTCTAGAACTGTACACTTGATTCCGACATAGTGGTTTCACGGACTGGTACTATATGGATCCTGTCAGGAGATGTTATCCCTTATTGTGTTCAACGGGTACTCCTTTACATGTATTTTATCGTATGTATCGGATATTGATTATCGTGTACTTCGTGTTCACACACCGCTCGTATTCAGTGTGCTCATATTCGTGTATACACACTACTCTGTTCAGTGTGCCCATATTCGTGTTCGTAACGTGTCGTGATTGGATCCATTGGTATTGGTTGGGGATGGGGGAATAGGAGTTGATTATGTGATCAAGTCCAAGTGTATTCGTGTACATGTCGATTATATATCACATGTGTAATCGAGTTACCATATTGTATTCGTGTTCAACCTAAACCGATCACATAATGAACTTGTATTCCATGGCACATTAGCTAGTTTCATTTATTTTCATTATATTGCAGTTATTCTATTGCCTGTTCTTCATTCCAATATATTATCTGTTCACTCTAGTTCATTTCATTCTGATGTTTAGTTAGTTATCGTGTATCTTTTTTTATTATCTGTTATATATGCTCGATTATGTATTTGAAACTGCTTTCAGAGGTATGTACTTCGCTCCAATCTTGACTGGATATATTTTTCAGATGATTGGCTTGTGGATCAGCGTCCTACCTACTACCGGCCGCAGGACGACGTACCATTAGAGGATACTCATTTAGAGCAAGAGGACTTAGTACCAGAGTCTGAGGATGTTTAGATTATTGTTTAGACTTGTATTAGACTTTTATTGAGGCTTATGGCATGTATATATTGTTTCAGGCTTATGGATGTATCGTGACTCTTTCTTTCGTTATTCTATCTCGTGCTTTATCTTCCTTAGTTTGCATTGTGATTGAGTATAGTTTATCATTACCAGATACCATATTGTTCCTCCGTTTGGAGTTGAGATGATTGACATGTACCATGTATATATTGTATGAGATGTTTAGATAGTAAAATTGACCCAGATAACGTTCTACCGCCGATGCTGCGACGTAGACTGGACGTTTCTCACTACTCATGTCTTTATTCCGGATGTGGGTCGCGACAACCCGACCCGAAGCACACCGTGACACGAGTCATGTGCCGGACCGAGCTCAGATTTCAACCCTTAGGCCCGATCCGGTATAGTGCGTGGGCCTAGATCCGATCCGACCCAAGTCTGATCCGGTCCATCCAAATTTGGACCGGTCCGGTCCGACCCGACCCACTTGACGGCTCTAGGTGCAACTTCGGATCCAAAAATTTGAAAATCTCACTAGTCAACTAAATAAGATTAAATAATTTAAGATGAATTGTTTAATCCAAAATTTTAATGCCAAGAGAGTAACGGATAATATCTGATCCATTGTGCGGGACCCATCCTTGCGGACGAAACGAGGAGAAAAAAACGAAGAAGAAGGGAGTTCCTCGTTTCGTCCCGATCAAAAATAAAAAATAGGGTTTCAAAAATATCCCCCTTAGAAATTAGGGCTTCTTCTTCCGTCTTACTTTCCGTGCGAATCTAGGGTTTCTCGAGCGGAGATCAGATGAATTCAAGGGGGAGATACCCACCAGGCATGGAGAATCGAGCGGGGGACGGGTTCCAAAACCCTAACCCTAATTCCAACCCAAATTTCTACGGGAGGAACCCGAATCAGTACTTCCAGAGGAACAACCTGATGCAGAGCCAACAGAGTCAGCAGAGCCAACAGAGCCAGCAGTACCAGCAGCAGCAGCAGTGGATGAGGAGGAACCAGATGGGTGGAGGAAACCCAGGGACCAGCAACGACGTAGCGAAGCCGCTCCAATCCGAAACCATCGATACTAGGTAAAAAAAAAAAAAATGAATGGCAAAATGTGATTTTGTATTCAAATACTTTTTTTGATCTTTGTTGATTACTATGATGGATTAGAAGATGGAGACGATACCTACTATGTTCATTTGTACTCCGATAGAAAGAAGAAGATTTGATTTTTGTATGTGTTTGTCGTGCAGATTACTTTCTTTACAATCTCCATAGGGTAGGTAAGATTTTGATAAGAGATCTGGCCAGGTCCCGAATGGTTTGACAGAAATGCCATCATGGATCTCCCTGATGATCACCGCCTCTATATTTGGTATGGATTTGGTGCAACTCGTGGGTGTTTGGAATTAAGGTGGGGTACGTAGAAGCCAACCGGATCGACGGGATTCCTCGCGTCACATCATGACCCAATCTATTGATAATCTTTGCCTTTATCCATTTATGTTTGTTACCAATTATTTTCTATACTGTACTGCTTGAAAAGAGGGCATGCAGTAAAAAAAAGTTCAGTTCACTATGTGTTTTGACCTCTTTTAGAGTTTCCCTAGCTCAATTAGTGGGTCTGAAATTGTAGGTGGCAAAGGCGACAGGGGAAAGGGGGAAAGAGAAACTATCTCATGGTCTCATCATTTTGTTTGTAGTTTAAATGGTCACACAAAAATATTTCCCTAAATGCGCGAGTGATATATAAAGTTCTCTCTCTTTCCATGAACTTCCGTGAACAAGGCCTTTCAGCAAAGATCTGTGTGCTTTGTTTTTCATTTGACTTCTCTCCCTTTTTGTTTGGCGCGTTTACATCTAAAGGGAAAAAGGCTTTGCTTATGCACCTGTGTTACGTTCATGGTTGGTTTGTTGCTGGTATGCTACCCTAATTTGATATAAAATTGGATAACCTTAACAAAATGTATATATGCGGTCTACCTGTATTTTCTTCTAATATGCAGTTTCGTCAACTCTTAATTTTGGAACTACGAATCGTTATGTTACTTTAAGTAGACCTCGTAGTGGTCATATATTCTTCCATTTAACTCTTTTATGATTTCCTTTTTAATTGCAAATTGTCTTTAGTAGGTCTAGAGAAGCCCAAATGTATATAAAAGCTCTAAGGTATTACGAATATAAAAGCTTATGATATTTGGCTTGGATGTTTACATTTCTTTGCTTTCTGCTTTGCACATTGAAGCTTGCGCTTCAAGTATAAACATTTTTTGAGCTGCTCTATTACTTTGGTCCCTCTTCAAGTGATTTAGTTTCTTTTTACTATAACCATCAACATTTCTATGACCTAGCATTCAGTGTTCTAAATGGCGGCCGCCTCGACCGTCTAGGCGCCGCCTAGGGGTAGGCGGTCTCTCTCCGCACCGCTTTTTGGTAGGCGGTGGAGTAGGCGGCCAACGGTGCTTTGGCGACGTAGGTGGACGCCTAGACAGAGTAATACCTAACAAGATGTTTTGGTCAAACGGTTTTTCAATCATTATTGACCTATGGTTCACTTTTACAATACTAACACTTAATAAATCTTTCTTCTACAACATAATTATTCATGAAACATCCTTAAAATATGTATATAATCCAAAAAACTGTGGTAAAATAGTAAAAAATGTTCAAAATGTATCAACCGTCTAGACGGTGCCTAGGCGGTAGGCGGACTCTTTCCGCCGCGCACCCGCCTACCGCCGTTTAGAACCTTGCCATCATTTAGATAACTTCTCTTTCATCTTCTAGTCTTCCATCTTGCTACATACCAAGGCATCCATTGGTTCCATTCTGCTATAGCTCCAATCAGAAAGTATTAACATTTTGACGGAACTTGGAATCCCAATGAGCATGTGGTTTAATTACAGGCACATCAGGACAACCACTATACCAAAATCTCTTCTTTTCAATATTATCTTCTCTAATGTTTACATCAAAATAATATGTTCTTTTCTATTTTTTATATTTCTCTCATTTTATATTATAAAAGATTGAAAATTAAAAAGAAAGCTCATGAATTTACATTTTTCACTTCAGTGCTTATGCGGTGGATTGGGCATTTTCATGTACATCTTTGCAATTTAGAACTTTGATCCAACTTAAGCATTGATCCTAGGAATTAGGATGATGACGATTTGTGATGTTTTGGGAATGTTTTATGCCGAAAAGATATGTTTTTACCATGCAGGTTTTTTTTGTTGCTTTTCACCTTTTCTGAAAGGTGACTACTTCTTAAGCGACTTGTCAAGAATAGGTTACTGAAAATTTAATTTAAAACATTTATTCGGTTAAGTATCAATCTTAGGATGATGAGATTTGTGATGTTTGAAAATGTATCATGCAGAAAAGATATTTGTTTCTCGTGCAGTTTTTTTTTTGCTATTCGACTTTTCTGAAAGGTTAATACTTACTTAGCCAGTTGTCAATAATAATAATAGGTTAGAAATTACAATATGATTTTTTGAGAATGATCCAAGTCATATAAGCCCCTTTAAGGGCACTTATGGGTTGTAAATGTCTCTGCATACTGAAATAGCTTAGCTTCCGGGTCAATAGACTTTTATTGTCTTTGTCTGGCAAGTCTGGAAGTGAGGAAAAATCAGATGATCAAATAGGGTGGAGATTGTGGATTGCTCTCGTAGCATCTCTTCGTACTGCTAAATTCTTTATTAGTTTATAGTTTGAACTCTCTCTTAAATAAATGGCTAACTACTAGAGGACCAGTGCAGCAGATAATAGGCATAATACACTAATCAGATTCAATTTTTCATCCTTTTTAATCAAATTTTGCAAGAACAATGGTTGCTGTTTTCTCCTTGTGAATTAAAGATTTTCCTTTCTTTGTGAAGGCTGCCAAATTTTTATTACGACGGGGATGAAGGGAACTTTTGGACCGAGCTTTGTTTCTTTCCTGAGTTCCAAGATATTTTGCTGTCCTTTTCAGAAAAATGGAAAGTCTGTTAGTTGATTGCATCTTATATAACCTTTCTGAATTAGATCGGAGTATGATAGTTGTTTGAAATTTGATGTTTCTGAGTGGCTGTCAAATATTAAAGGCCATAAGGTTTTTTTCTTTGTTATTGTACTTTGCCCCTGGTTCTTGCTGCTTTGCAAGATGGTATCATAGTCAATCATGTTTCATTTTAATTCAAGTATGGTCAAGTTTGGAGAGTGAGAAGATGAATGCCTGCATACTTTTAGTTCTAGGCATTGTTCTGATCCTGATGAATACTTCTGACTTTGAATGTACTTTTATGCATCTCTTCTCTTGAAGAAAATGGGCGTCTTTGATCTGTTGCTGGAAGATGCATAGGGTTCACCCCTTTGCTTCCAAGATTTTCCTACAAGGATATAATATAGACTTTTGACTAGAATAAATTTTCTTTTGGCAAGACAATTATGTCCGAAACACTTCTCTAGAGACAACCTTTGGACTCTGCCTGCTTCTTTGGACTCTGCCTGCTTCTTTCCCAGCCTTCACTTTGACTCGAAAGGAACATGAAAACAAAGGAATGCCTTGGTATTCAAGTTGTAAATCTGGAGTGAATAGTCGATTCTTATACCTTTGGATTCAGGGATTCATATCTTGTTTTGAAAATGAGGATTTGAAAAGAAGGAAATGGGTTGTTGTGCATCCTGACAATTAAGTACCTGCCAATCTGATGCCCAGTCCACCACATATTGTGTTGACATGGTGCTTCTTACATTCAATGCAGATTTGTAGGTTGCCCTCATTAGCTTAGCAGCTTATTTGAATGTCAGGTGGTATTTGAATTTTTAGGACCATTTTCTTTGGAAAGACGATTGTAGCACAAATAATTTGAAATGAAAGGATGTTCTAGCTGTTGTTACTCGCACATGACCAAGCTTATTTTTTGTTCTTAATCTTTTTGGAGTTCTTCCCCTTTTCTTCTATTCCATCCATTTTTGTTGTCTACGACGTGCCTTATTGTCTAGTTCAATATATGAGGTATATAAATTCAATGCTGAATTTGAAGTTTGAAGTTTACTTTCTGACAAATATGAAATTGGATATGAGATTGTAACATTATATCTGATATTTGATCTCCATTTAAATCCGAATATTAGTCAACTACCTGTCAGAAATCAACTGTATTACAAGAAAAGTATACCGAGTTTCAAAGT
This sequence comes from Iris macrosiphon, assembly GCA_036927795.1. Lineage (NCBI taxonomy): Eukaryota > Viridiplantae > Streptophyta > Magnoliopsida > Asparagales > Iridaceae > Iris > Iris macrosiphon. The sequence continues at coordinate 201,697,487 of JAYESA010000002.1, read as the reverse complement.
TTTGGAGGCGAAACCAGAACAAAGTTCTTCACTATCTATTTTTTGGCTTTGCCTGCTTTATGCTGGCTAGATCTTTTCCCATCAAAACCGAAATGATGAAAAAGAGAGTGGGGAAGAGACAATAGAGGGATATCGAAGTGAAATGTTGCTGTTATTTGCTTGTGATTTCTGGCATTTAATTTTTCTACTCATTCCAGCCATAAGGTTAATGTCAGTTGGGTTGGGTAGAGAGTGAGGTAGCTGTGAGCTCTAATTATGGTTTAGTATCTCTTCATGCTGCACTGATGCTTGATTTGGTTTGGATTCAGATGTGGCCATATGAACGTTATAGAGAGCATGCTTTTTCAGGAGATGCTGGGAGAGAAGCTTCTACCAATATTGTCTTTCCTTAAAGAGTTCTTTTACACCTTTAATTTCCGACCATTCTAAATATATTTATTATTGGAAGCCTAGTGATTCGAGCAGAATTGATAAAACCTTTAGGAGGGTAGCTGTAACTTGGTTTCTTAATATCAAAACGCTTTTATATTGTTAATTACTGTAAGAGAATAATTTTTTTTTTTGCGGGAAAAGTAAGAGAATATTATATATCTTTTTTATTTGTAGTTTACTGAAGTTACTCCGAAGAGTAAGAAGCAGTTGTCGTCGAGGAGAAATGGATGTTGTGTATGAGATGCCATTAGGAGGATCAAGAGGGCACACACAAGCCTAATAGGAGGAAGATCGTTATCCAATCACAATTTTGTTTGGATCACAATGTAATAGAAGAGCAGCCAGAGTAGTCAAAGAGAGAATAGATCCATGTGCCAGGGATAGAAAGTATTGCACACCAAACTCCATGAACATCGGCCCCGCTGCCAAAAAATATTTTGCAAGGGAATATCTTCTTAGGAAGCTAGGGTTTTGGCTTATGAGTGGAGTGTGGGTTTGGTGGAAGAGGAGGGCAGAAGGTGGTGGGAAGAGAGAGAAGGAAAGTGGTGGGCTTAGGTTTTTGACTTTTGAGGAGGGAAGATGGGAAAATAATTTTGGAAGTAGGATAGCCTACACTGGCACCATGTGGGAAGAAGAAGAGAGCACACTGAGATGTTTTACTGAGGCACTATGAGGCCCTCTTGTACGCAGAATTGAGGGGTCTTCGTATTGCATTATTAGATGTGAGACTAAAAAGAGACTAAATAAAAAGACAATTACATTAAGTACTTGATGACTTTACCCAATTCATGTACACTCTTCTAAGGATTGTTTTGGTAATTTTTTTTAGTGAAACACAGGTGATTTCCCACTATTCTTCTCTTAAAATAAGTTACATAAAGCAGATTGTCTTGTTTTGCCAACCTATAATTGAATGAAAGAAGTGATGGAAGCAAATCAGAACAATTATGCAATCAAGTTAGATTCTCGTTTTATTAGAACAATAGTTACTAATGGTCCTAAATTTGGTATCTTATACAGTTATACTACTCTTTCCTACAGAAGTACAAACTTCTCCTTTATATTTTACATTAGTCCTTCTATTTATTTAATGTAAAAAGTTGCCTTACTAAGTATTGGAATTAAAACAATTTAAAAGGCTTACCTTCTCTTGATGTTTTGTACACAGTTCATATATAGTAATGTTTTTCATTTTTCATATTATCTGAAATGTTGATCTTCTAGTTTTATCTTCAAAGACTTGAGTTGGATGGTTAGGGTGTTGCCAATAGTGTTAAGCTGGGACCTGAAGGACCTTGGTCCTATATTACCTAACTGCTTTCTGACAATGTTGGTGATAAATGTCTGTTTTATGAACTTGTAGGATTATTATAATGAAATGATCTTTATCTATGTTGGCCCCCTTGAGATGTTCTATCGTCTATTTTGGAAAGTTATTCCATTTGGATCTGTCCAATGTCATGTCTAAAAGATGGTTGTAATTCCATATAGGGAATTTAGGTACCTCTCTACTTCTTGAAGACTCATTTCTATTGTAGGTGAATTTTTGATGTTCTACCTGGTTATATGATTTAAAAGTGCATGAGCAATATGGTATGTTTTCCTACCAAGCAATCACCCTTCTACTGTATATAGGAAGAATGCGTCTTTCTTATGAGGTAAGGAAATTTTACTTTCCAACAACGCTCCCTCCTTTTATGGGGAGATCGTCCCTTGCCATTCCTTGACTGGGATTTGATGCTTAGAGGGCTGATTTTATAACTTTCTTTTTAGTATTACTGTGGACCCTTCTCAGTTTTGAGATGTGGTCGTAAGCCTAAGTCACTTTGAGGAGGATCGAAAAAAGACTAATATGATGATTAAGGTTACGATTCTTATGAAGACTGCTTTATCATAATGACAATGGGGACGTGAATCGCCCTAAGGAGTAAAAGGAAATGAGGATGTAAATGCCTACATGTTTGCAACTTTGCATATACCTGTCATAAGGCGTTCAAGTTTGCATTTGTATAATTGGGCATGGACATTAGTGAATGCTTGGTTTGGAAATAAAAATGAGAATAGGTTCCTCACTGCTTTATGTAAAGGTCTGCATTCTCTCGGAATGTGTTGTAACATTAGCAATTGGGTGGTTGGACTATTAAGGGTTAAAAGTGGGAGCATGCTAAGGAATTAGAGGTGTATTAATTAATATTAAGATGAGGAAAATCATTGGATATGGTTTCGGCATATGCAACATAGACTAATTGATATAGGAGTGATAGGACGGTAGTTGGAGTTGCTAGGACTATGGAATCAACGATTGACCAAAAGTAACAATGATTGAAGCATACAAAAGAATGATGCAACAGTTGCCAATACTAGGCGGATATGGCCCTTAATGAGCTGATTGAGACTCTGTTTTTGTATTATATTGAATTATTGTGGATACGCAACGGACGACCTACAACCATTGCATTACAGCCTCAAACTGTAGTGGAAAAATTAATATGGATCTCATGTTGATGAATCAGGTTCTTCTCTTAGACCCCAGCCAATATCATATTTATTGTTACTGTTTGGATAAACACAATGGCATGACAATTTGATTCTTGTCCCACCTTATAGACTATAGTAATATGGGATAGTAAGTATAGGTTAACGGGTTCCAGTTCCCCCGGGACCAGGCTCCTATTGTGATCCCAAACGCGGTGGATTCTTGACTCGGATCACCAAAAAACGATGATCTGGAATATCCACAACATTTAGTATTGTTTCTTTATTTGGAAAGTGACAAAAACTAATTATTATGGTCAACACTATATCATTTTAATTGTTAAGTCATCGTATTGCTTTACTTTTATTATGTAGTTTCTAGTAATTACTAATTAAACAAAATTTTAGTTTGGAAACCTACTTTCTCACTTCCTAGAAAGTCAAAATAAACTAAACTTTGTAACTTTCATTGCAGACCATAAAATATGGCCATGGATTATCAAACGATAGGCAAATGTAAATGCATGCATGTCAAGATGTGAACATGTAATTATTATTTGATGTCTGTTACTTTAGGAAACAAGAATGTAACTTGATCTCTCGTGATAATTCATGTGGATAGTATAATATCTACAACCTGAAACTACAAATATCATGTCTACTTGTATCATCATCAGAGCTTTACTAGTCTAGTTTTTCAGGAGATAATCTTTTTCTTTAAAAGGGCAATTATATATTTTTTAGAATTACTTTAGCCTATATTGACACTTTTAACTAGTTCACTTTTCTTCTGTTTGATTATAGCTCCCCAGACTGGAAGGCGCAACTGAACTTACCAACGCGTGACACAAGATACAAGACGGAGGTATACTTATTCTTAATAATCATATATTTCTACCAGAAAAGGATAATTTTTTGTAAGTAGTTGAAAGGATATTAGGAGTGTATTTTTCTAGTGATGAGATTGTTATGAGGAAAGGATAACCCCTCTTCTTATGGGGTCTGCATTGAGTAATCTACATACGAACACTTAAAAAGTTCCATATGTTGTTTGTTGATGCAATCAGATTTATTGAAAGACCATCATTAATATACTTATCATATTCTTTTTATTTCCTATAGCTTATTCGCTGAACTTGTTTTTATCTTGTGGCTTGTGTGGTCATATATGCCAATCTTTGAAAAGTTACTATGTCAATTTGAGATTGGGCGGTTGCAGAATATACTACTACTGTGACTTGCCTTGCTTTGGTTACGGTTTATTAGAATGTCATCTCTTGTTTCTTTATTTGTTGTAGAATAAATTAAATACATAACCATTAACCCTTGTCACAACTCTAGAGTTTTGATTAGTGACGGGATATTTAACATGGTATCAGAGCAAGCCATGTCCAAATCTCATTCAGCTAGCATTTTATAAAAAAACTGGACATTTGACCTGCGAGGGCCTATTAGAATAACATAAATACATAAAGCCCCCTCATGACAACTCTAGAGTTTTGGATTACGAAACACCTATCCTCGTAAAAGGTTTCCAAGTCCGTACTCGGTGCGAATTGGTTGCGGGTGCGGGTGCGTCCCCGATTCGCCTACAATTTGCACCTGAAAAGAATAAGGTCGAAAATGAATATTAAAAAGTCGGATGCGGCTAAGGTGCAGGTGCTGTGTTAGTTTTTAAAAACGGGGCAAGGTTTTATAATTTAAAATGTTGAGGGCTTTAAATCTAAAATAACTAAACATGATGATATGTTGTGTTTTGGCTTGTAATGTCTTTTAAAACAATTGGAGTTGGTACTAGTTTGAATTATGCATTCTTATTCTGTGTTGGATTATGCGTGTTCTTAATTTGTAGAATTGTAGGTTTTATTACAGTACTTAGTTTGAAATATGTGTTATTGGCTTGTATGTTTCGTTACTTAATTGGTAGATTACATGATTGAGAGTTTTCTATAATCATGTTTGTTTATCTATATTTATTAGGAATAACAAAAAAAAAATTTTAATTTTTTTTATTACCACACCCAATTTTTTTGAGAATTTTCGGATTGCTGCACCTGAATCGTGTCTTACCCGCATCCGTGCTCCATAGGTTTTGGACTTTTGAAATTTGATGCAGTGTCAGGGTCTTTATCAGTTTAATTTGCTGGTATCATTCAGTACTGTTTGCTTGATCATTTTGTTTACTTTTTCCTGATTTTACTTGTGCCAACTGTACTTGATACTTATTGCTTAAACTTAAGTGTTTCCATTGCCGGACTCGAGATAATAAGTTGATTGGTATTGAACATGAAGCAAGTATCACCATATAGATGCTATATTTTTGTAACCCTTGATGGTCTTAGTATCTTGTTATCCTCTGCTTCCTCAAAATTCTTTATGTAGACATCATTCAATGCACCTGCGCTGCTGCGCATAATTCTGCAGAATAACATAGTCTTGCCTATATGTTTTAGTAAAATTAGGAAGTACTCTTCTCAACTTTTGGATTTGAGCACCCAACCTCTATCCCTCTATGAGATTGAAGATATAGCCAATTGGACTATTTTTAAAATAATATGCCTTTAACTTTTGATCTCTTACTAAAGAATGCAGTGTCACCAACAGGGAAGAGGGGAGGGGGGGGGGGGGGGGGGTTATTTTGGGCTTGTTATTTACTGTATATTAGGTTCATACATGGTAGTCAAAGGCCCGTCACGGGCGCGCCTAAGGCGAACAATCTTCCCTACTCGATGCAAATACAAACACACATGCAAACAACTGCTCTTAAGCGAACCACAAACCCAGATGTATTAATCAGGTCTTTCCTCTCGTATTGCATGTTGTTGAAAGTAGCATATGATGTACCCGTACCACACATTTGTACATTGAAGTGAACCGTGACCCAGGTAACTACGGTCAAGTGCAAGACTCCAAATAGTTTTTTTTTTTTTTTTTGAGTGTGTGTGTGTTGGGGGGGGGGGGGGGGGGGGGAGGGGAGGTGGGGGGGCGTAAGAGCAATTTATTCAGACCTAAATAGGCAAATTATGTAGTTATGTTTTGGGGTTACACATGCTAATAAATTTCCCCTTAGAGTTTGGTCACTTGGTTCATGAATGTTTAGGTCTTGCGGCCTTGCCAAGGATTCTTAACTTGCCCCACTTCTCCACTACCCGATCCGAATATAAATTCCTAATTAATACCATATTTTCATAGAAATTTGAGTTTAAGCTGCAGTGGACAAGTCTATTTTATCTTATCACGTAATTATGAAAATTTCATTTTTGTATTATAATTACCTGTGGGAAAATAATTATAAAGATTTTATGTACGATTACGAACAACGTACTGCATTATTGCATATGCATTAAAGTAAGATGATATTCTAATACTATGCTAAGTAAATCATAACTTTGATATGTGTGTGTGTGTACACAAGTTGGAAGTGTTCGTAACCTATTCACCTCCTTTCCTGTTCCTATAGGGGTTATGTGATTATTCATGACTCTCTAAAAATATGTAATATTGACTGAGACCGATATTTCAGCTATGTGTAGGACGGGTCTCTATCAAAACAAAAAAATAATATACCTGATATAATAGGAAATTGATACAATGCTTCATGTCCTCTTAATTTTACAATATAAAAGTTTCCATCTTGATTTTAATTGTACATATCTCTAAACTATTCAAAAGAAGAGATTACTTTTGGGAACCAATTAGTCTATGTTACTTATTATGGCCAACAGATCCTGTCTTTAGCTTTAAAATATCTTCCTGCACAATAATATTTCAAGCTGCAAGACTGTCACATTAGTTGCTCATATTGATTTACCAGTTATAGTTTTTCCCATCAACGTCAGTGTTTCCTTTTGGGGATTCGGCTTTGCATTTGAGATAGCAGATTGAAACTAGTCATTATCATTAGTACAATCTATTGATAAGGATGTATCATCTTACCTCTTCGTCTACTCTTTATAGTTTAGGGAACATGGAAGGTGCTCCTTGGTTGCACGAGCTTAAAATGCAATCCAAAAGGTAGGTCGGGAGATTGCAAATTGAAAGTAGTCATTGTTATATGTACAATCTAGTGATAAGGATGTATCCTCTTACCTCTTTGTTTAGACTCTTTATAGTCTAGGAGAACTTTGAGGGTGCTCCTTGGTTGCATGAGCTTCAACTGCAATCCAAAATGTAGGTCTATCTATCTGCTAACTGACCATCTAGGTTTTATGGCATGGCCCTCTCTGCTCATAGCTACCTTGGCTAGGAATGCCACTAACGTAGAGGGTTGAGGATTGATGTCATGTCGACAGCCGGTCATAAAACTATCACATCTTGTATGGAGCTTCTTATGCTCCATAGCGGATAGCAGACCCCATTCTGATGGAGAAGGCTTAGATGATGATGATCTAGATGATGATGCTCCATAGGAGACCACATTCTATCTTTAACATCACAAGAAACTTTTCATATACTAGATGCCGAGTGGCGCACATGGTGTTTCACATGAACATGTCTACTCATTGACTTGTTTTCAACTTCTTTAGAGGCATAATGCCAATGACTGTTATGACATGCGCATGTTATAATCTACATGTGTTAAGTCAATGCTAGTTAACAGAGTAAGTTATGAAAGTGATACAATAATACTCCTGTTTCATAGGGCTAATGTATCTTCTCGCATTTCGGACAAGGCACCACTTTGTGGCTTGCTGTAGTCATGTTGTTTGGAACTGGTGAATAATTGCTCTGTAATGTTTCTTTGTGAATGTTAGCAATACACTAGGTTGTTGAGGGTACCAAGGAGAGGATTGGCAATTTTGGCAATATGACCTTGTTGACGCATTTAAGCGTCAAGCTTCAACATTTTTGGGAAGTTTGTTTTTGTTATGTGGGTTCTTTTTCCTGGATATCGGAATGTTAGTTCGTTTCACTCTTTGGCATAATGTGTCTTACTCTTAGAGATGAATGAAATTCCCTGCAGCAAATTGAATGATCTTACTACTTTGTAGAAATTCTAAATAGTCCAAGGGAACTTGGATGGTGCTTCTTGGTTCCATGAGCTTAAGTTTCATATCCAAAAGATAGGTATGCCTACTTGCCAACTAGGCGTCTAGGTTTCATGACATGACCTCCTCATGCTCATAGCTTCCTTGGCTAGGAATTTGATACCAACATAGAGAGATGATGTTAGAATGACAACTAGTCATAAAAACTTTGTGAAATCTTTTAGCATAGGAATTTGGCACCAACCAATCATAAAACCTTTTGTCCTAGGTTCCAAAGATCAATGTTGATTCAATGCAAGGAAAACGCGACTTTGGAGTGGATGATAATAAGATTTGGGTGTTAGGGCTTGAATTAGGAGGAGAAAAAAGTTATATTCTAAGAAAGACAATACACCATGACTTAAGTAATTTATAACCTCTTCAAAATTTAAAATTAGAGAGTAAATGAGTTTCTATAGCCAATCAAATATTGGCCACGAAGGCAACTAATCCTAATTACCATACAATACACCATAACTTACGTAATTTATGACCTCTTCAAATTTTAAAATTAGAGAGTAAATGAGTTTCTATTAGCCAATCAAATATTGGCCACGAAGACTACTAATCCTAATTACCATAGAAAACAAGTTACCAAAATAAAAGTATTCCTAAATACCAAATATAAAGAAATCCTAAGAAGTATGACTGATATCGAAAATCAACCAAGTGCACCCATGTGCATAAGTAATTAACATAAATGCACCCAAATTAGTCCACCAAAAAATAAACCCAAATTCCCTCTCAAATCCACATCAATCTGAAGGTCTCCATTGTCATGCTCCTGGATGGTAAACAGGGAATGTGCCTCGATCTCTATCATCCAACAACACCTACCTGGGCCTTTGGATTGTGCTCTTATTACGGGCTGGTTCTATGCCCCTATTGTTATCTATGTAGCCTTTGATCTTTTGAGCAACATTGTGTTGTATTAAGTTTCTCGTAATTAATCTGATTTATCACTCCTAGATCCTTTTGTAATTGGATGCATGTTGTATGGTGGTCTTCCATATAACTGATCTATTAATGTTAGTGTTGCATTTCCGTAGATATTCACTAAGAACTTATTGTGACCAGTCACATTGCACATTGATTTTATAAAATTGAGACAACTGAGTCTAAAATTAGTGTTGAGGCATGGTTGGGTCAAATTAAGCCAACTTAATTTAATTTCAGTCTTTATTGAACTTAATTTCAGATGTAGAGTGTTTTGAAATGATCTTTAGTTATAGCTTTTTTATGTAAAGCCTGTATGACTTGTTATCATACATTTAAATGGGCAACATTTTACAAATGTTTGGGGCTGGGAACCATATGGGTTATTGAATGAGGAAAAATTATGATAGTCCCTTTAATATTTGTGAGAGTTTTCTCCTACATGAATCTCTTTTTCACTTTATGTTTGACTTGACCGATAGAAGAAAATGTGTAAAGCCTTCTTGTATATAGATTAATTAAGGAATTTTTTGACTTTCGTCCCACTTAATAATATGATTTTAGACTTACATCCCATTTTTTGTGTTTATTAGACTTACATCCCACTTTTTGTCACGAAACATATTTGATGACAGTTTTTCGTGACAAAATAAATATTTTTCGTGACAAAAAGTGGGATGTAAGTCTAATAAATATAAGTGGGATGAAAGTCAAAAAATTCCCATTAATTAATTGAATCAGAATTTATGATGGTACCTTTATTGTCTGACAGTTTTCTCCTCCATGAATTTCTTTTGTGTTGTACATTGGGCGTGAAGCCCTAGAAAAAAAGGTGTAAAGCCTTCTACCTTTCTCTTCTTCCATACCTGTCTATCCGTCAAAACCTCCAGTATCCATATTCTTTGCCGTCTGCTGCTGTTCCGTCCTGCATAACTTGACTGCGATACCTGCTGTTCCAGCTACCCATTTCCCCCCACAAAACCTTTTCTCCTCCTTCCCTTACTTTCTACAGCCCTTCCACCTCGACCTTAATCGCCTCGATCACCATTCCATTAATGAAATCCCTCAAATTTCTCTTTTACAGCTGATTGTACCTTCTGTTAATAGCACCAACCTCTTTTAAGCCCCTTTAAACCGAAGAAAACTTCAAATCTAGTTCCCCATACTGTCTAAACCCAATCTTAATCCCTATTGTGATCTGAATCTGAACTCCACAAATTTCCCTTAATCCTATCTGAAGCAAGATTTCTCCAATTTCACCCCTAAATTCCCATCTTTCCCTAATTACTAGCTCCCAAATACTGAAGTCCTAGATTTCTATTATCTCAAACCTTAGATCCCTAATTCTTAAACCCTAACCTCCATAATCCTAAATTCTTGTCGAAATTGTGATCAAGTTGGGGGTTTATACGGTTCTGTGGTTTTACTGCATCAAGGATTGTTATTATGATGAGATTCAACTCTTTCTGTGTAATATAAGCCTCCCTTGTGCATCTGTCTTTATTAGCATTTTTATTCTTGATGTTTACCTTGAACATAATGTCTTCTGATGATCAATTAACAGTTGTCATAAATTTATTTGATATTGTACATGATATATAAATCTGATGTGTTATTTCTAGGATGTAACTGCAACTAAAGGAAATGAATTTGAAGATTATTTTCTGAAGCGTGAGCTACTGATGGGCATATATGAGAAGGGATTTGAACAACCTTCTCCAATTCAAGAAGAAAGTATACCAATTGCTCTAACTGGAAGCGATATACTTGCTAGAGCTAAAAATGGGACTGGGAAGACAGCTGCATTCTGCATTCCTGCGTTGGAAAAGATTGATCAAGATAACAATGTCATTCAAGGTTCTCACTGCTTTTTTCAACGTCTAGATAAAGATTTTTTTAAAATTTATTGGAAAGTGTTGTGGCTATTTGATATCAGTTATGCTATTGTTTTTATATAGACCAGTTAGTATGCATAGAAATGGTCATGTAGAGGTGACTTATTGATTGATGCTTTGTTTATTTGTGTTTAATAGGGTTGAAAATGGAAATAAATCACTACTTCTGATATCAATATTCTTTGGTGCGTTCACATATTAGTACCTTAACATATTCGGGTTCGGATCCAATATCAGTAATCTATTAAAATAACTATCACATAGTAACCCTTATTTTGATATTTGTGTGTGTGTGTGTGTGTGTGTGTGTATGTGTGTACACACACATGCAGTGATATTATAGTTCATATTGTGTATGTTATTAATGTTGATTAAAATATTATAAGATGGCAACTCTTAGCATTTACCCAGTGCCATTCCAGACAAATATGGATTTACTGATGCCAATATATATATGTATATCCAGTTAAGGTGAACATGGCTACTTGTTGTTTTTTGAGTAATATCCGAATAAATTTTCAACCATAATGAAGGTAGGATTATAGTGCACATGTATTTATCTGAATATGTTGTGCAGTTGTTATATTAGTCCCTACCAGAGAATTGGCTCTTCAGACGTCACAAGTTTGCAAGGAACTGGGGAAGCACTTGAAGGTTCAGGTTATGGTCACCACCGGAGGAACGAGCTTGAAAGATGACATCATGCGCTTGTATCAACCTGTACATTTGCTTGTTGGAACACCTGGTCGTATACTTGATCTTGCAAAGAAGGGTATTTGTGTCTTGAAGGACTGTTCAATGCTCATAATGGATGAGGTATAATATGGCAGTCAAATGATCTTTTTTGAGTTTTTCTGTTGAAACCTACTCCTAATTCCGTGCATGTTATTCAAGTTATTATTTCTCGTTATAAGTTCATTTTTCTCCTATTCATTAATTGTGGCACAAGTTCATTACTTGATGTGTATCTTGAAGTTTTCTTTCTGAAATCATTTGCTGATTTATTCTTTGATATTGACTTCCCAAACTTAATTAATTAAAGCGGAAGAAGAATATGCAAATTCTGCATGATTTTAGCTTCAAGGTATTTATTATATTTCTGTATCTTTTCTTCAAGTTAATGTTGACTGTTGATGGCCTTTCATTTTGATGTATATTTGTATTATCCATTCCTCCACTAGATTGTGGTTTCCCTAAAATGTTCCTTAACTTTGAAAACTGTTAAAAATATTATACTATTTCTATTTATTTTCTCTGTTCCCCTTTATTATTATTATTATTATTATTATTATTATTATTATTATTATTTACATTGTTCTTCTCTTTGTATTGAACTTGTGAACCTGGCTTGTTAAGGGAAGGGAGATTGAGTCCCCAGTTTTCTTTGGGGTTCTACCACTGCGAATATACTTTTAAACCGTACTGAACTGTTTTCTAGTTGTTTAACAACACGGCTCCATTGAGTCATTTATTAAGTAATTTTGGCATCCATGCCACTTTCTTGCTACCTTTCATCTGTCTTCCCATGTGAGATTTGATCAGCTAGGTAATTGTAGTGATACATCACCCTTCTAAGGTGCAATTTTTTTTTTCTGCTTTTAATTGTCTTCAAGTATTTTAGAGTATTGATCTATAAATTGGTTCAGTAATTGATGAGATCGTCCATGTTCCTCGTATCTCCAAATTCTGAATACATTGTGCATGTCTCGAAGAGATTTACATTGAAATGTATTATGTTTCATTATATTTGTCTGCAGGCCGACAAACTTTTATCTCCTGAGTTTCAACCTACGATAGAGCAGCTGATCCGTTTTCTTCCAGCAAATAGACAGATTTTGTTGTTTTCAGCAACATTTCCTGTGACGGTTAAGGATTTTAAAGACAAATACCTTCCTAAACCATACATTATTAATCTTATGGATGAGCTCACCCTCAAAGGAATAACCCAATACTATGCTTTTGTGGAAGAAAGGCAGAAGGTTCACTGCCTAAATACCCTTTTCTCAAAGGTTTGCTTTTAACTTTTAATTTGATTATTTATTCTTTAAGTGTTACCAACTGTTGATTTGACAGATGTGGTTTTTTTTTTGTAGCTTCAAATAAACCAGTCAATTATATTCTGCAATTCTGTCAACCGCGTTGAGTTATTGGCAAGGAAAATCACTGAACTTGGTTACTCTTGCTTCTACATCCATGCTAAGATGCTGCAAGATCATCGTAATAGAGTCTTCCATGACTTCCGCAACGGTGCATGCAGAAATCTTGTTTGTACAGGTATGACCGTGATGAGGCAGCTTCTTTGTTTTCTTGTCTTTTGTTGCAAAATTTGGACAGATTATATATATATATATATATATATATATATATATATATATATATATATATTATGAACATGTATTTGAGATATTTTAGTACTGTTTACTTCTCAGATTTGTTTACAAGGGGAATTGACATTCAAGCAGTCAATGTTGTTATCAACTTCGATTTTCCCAAGAATGCTGAGACTTATCTTCACAGGGTATGGAGTTTGATTATGCATATCTACATGTGGTTTTATTCATAAAAGCATATATTTGATAATATGTATAGGTGATATTTGGTTGAATAGAAAGTGATAAGGGTCTGGAGATGAGGCAAGGCAACCATCTAGGAGTAGAGATGTTGCAATTTTCATACCTCACAAAGTGCCAAGATGGTAATGTTAGGTACCTTGACCTAAGTAAATCTAGAAGAGGAACAAGGAAAACCTCAAAGAGGGTGAAACCTAGGGATAATAACTAACCTGTTGTTTTTGTTGAAATATGGATATATGAAGATAGGATTTCTAAAATCAACAATATCTATATTTGTGTACTGAGGTATATCCAAATTACTTACTATAGGATCCAGAACTTTAATAATTACACATTAATATCCTCATTTGGTGCCATGTCGGTATACTATTACATGTAATTCATGCCACACAAAATAGCATTTGTAAATGATTATGTACACTAAAAGACTGTACTATGCTTACCTCCCTGGGCTAACATAGTACCTGGTTTCTTGGACTTCAAAACCTTCTATACTGCTTTGTTCTGCCTGCAAGCAAGCATTCTTTGAGAAAGATTTGTATTTGTTGTGATTAAATTAACTGCATTCTTCTCCTAAAGAATGAGTTTTTGTTAAACAGCTAAAGGGTGTATTTGTTTGTCCTTTTTCACTAGGTCGGTCGGTCAGGAAGGTTTGGCCACCTTGGTTTAGCAGTGAACTTGATCACCTATGAGGATCGCTTTAACTTGTAAGACATTAACTTCCAATATTGCATGTGCTTGCAGGTTCTATCTTTGTTCCATATCTGTAGTCTCACCTAAGGTTATATTTGTTCGTTGACAGGCATAGGATCGAGCAAGAACTTGGGACTGAAATAAAGCAGATTCCTCCGCAAATAGACCAGGCTATATACTGCAGGTGATCTCTGATGATGATGTTTTGGTTCTCAAACTTGGTGATCAAATTAGAAAACACCTGTAAATACCAGACTCTCAAGTATGTACTCTCTCGCCCTCTCGTATATAGATAATATATATACTGTCTTTTTTACATTATCGATAACTGGTTGATTTATTGGCCATCAACAACAGAAATGTTATTCTCTATATGTTCATTGCTATCATTGAGCCCATCTGGGTGCAGGCTATCATGATAATTCCAGGAATTGGCCCAGAATTCTCATATGGTTGCAAGGAAAGTGAGAATTGCAATTCCAACTTTCTATACAAAAATGGGAATTTGAAATCTCCCACAGTACGTGTGAAAACAATTTCTGAGAATCTTTTGCCATCACATTGAAATCTTTGTGGAGTGCACACATCATCTCTAACTATAAAAAGGCGATAATGTCATGAACTCTGCAATCATACAATGTGATTATAAACCCTGGAATTCCAATTCTCTCCAACCAAACCATGGAGAATTGGATTTGCAATTCCATAAATTTCATTTTATCTCTTGAATTCCAACTAAAAAGCTATTAATAGATACAATATGTGTCAGTGTTATGGTTGTTAGAACACAACTATCAACCCTAGCAATCAATGGATATTATTCGGAAGAATTAGTGGATTATATGGCTGTAACCACTAACCAAACAGATTTAGGTGCTATTTATATTGATAGACATTTCCTTTCAGCAGGTCTGGTTATGTATATATAACATAGTTGGAGACTAAGATGGTTAAGCATTGCTATACAGTTAAACCTTTATAAATTAATAGTCTTGAAGCCAAGAAAAATATATTTTAGCGAATATTAAATAATCGTTAAATTAATGAATTATTAATTAATAACTTACTAATTGATCAAGGTATTTCTTATTAACTTGGATGAACTGTTAGATGGTGGAGGCATTCAAGAACTGCAAAATGTAATCAAAGAGTTGAATCATCGAAATTGAATGGATTTTGAGGACCTCTTGAACTATCCTCGAGAAAATGACAGCTTCGGAGATGTTGACTGGGGGCACATAATTGAGAGCATCATGGAAAATGATCAAGATTATGAAGTGATGATAGTTCTAATATGAGCCCGTTTTGCGAGATGAAGCTCTCAAATCGGCGATGACATTGAATAAATTTTTGTTGCAATATGAGAAAACCAACCAAAACTTTTTACCATTTTACTATGTTTAGTTAGAGATCCAATGTGTCATCCATTTCAAGAAGAAACAAACAATAATATAGTCATATTTTAGGATGGCCTCATAGCTGAATCATAAGCACTATGTATATAAATAATTATTAATTTATAAATTACGTGGGACCCATTTGAATTTTTAATATTTATCTTATAAGTGCTTTGAATTATTAATTTAGCACATTATCCTCAAGTCGGGACCGGCCAAAAATATTATTTAACCGAGGTTATTAATTTATTGTGTATTAAATGATCGAGATTCTACTATATATATATATATATATATATATATATATATATATATCACGTGCGTAAAAAAATATTGTAAAAAATTAAACATGAATTTATTATAAAAATGTCATTCCTAGAAATTGAACTCAAGCAATCAAGGAAAATGTCTCACACCTTAACCACTTGAGTTAAGAGTTATTTAGTTAAATATATCATATTAGGTAGTTAAATGCTTGGTTAAGTTTTTTTTAAATAATTAGTGGAGTATTTAGCAAGGTAGTCAAAGGCGCAAGGCGCACTCAAGGCGCAAAGGGTCCAAATCGCCCGAGACGCAAGGCGCACTTAAGGCGCGTGCCCGAGCGACACGAGGCGCAAAAATTATATATATATATATATATATATATATATTCACATCGGATTCTACATTGATAAACATGTGTGCTTCAAATTCTCCCATGTCTAAGTTGTAATCACTTTGAATTGAGTGAGTGAGAGAACAATAAAAAAAAAGTACATCAGTCCAAAAAATAGTCTAAAAACAGTACAACAGTTAAAAAAATAGTCTAAACATGTTATTTTTTCACAAGATTTTCAAGGCGCGCCTAGGCACGCCTTACCTATTCCAAGGCGCTCGAAAAAGGCGCACCTAGGCGCGCCTTAGGTGCGCCTTAAGAATTGTGCCTCGCCTGGAGTGCCCTGAGGCGCTGCCCCTGCACCTAGGAGCAAGGCGCGCCTTAGACGCGCCTGAGGCGCGCCTTTGACTACACTGGTATTTAGATAGTTATTTAGTTATATTTTTATTAATTTATTTAAATGATGATATACATATGGCTTAGACGGCTCATTTTTGAGCCATTTCTAAGCCGCATTATAATAGTAGAGGGATGTGTGTGTGTGTGTGTGTCTTTTAAAAAGTAAGCTACCAAAGTTCATGTCAATCGATTCTTTCACGTCTTGTATGTGAATGCAAACTAAAGATAGTATCTGCATGAAAAATGAACAAGGGAGTTTTTTACAAGGTTTCTGTGTTGGTTAGAATCTGATACTGTCGATTGTCAAGAGTTATAGGAGGATAGACTGTCATTGTTTTTTTTTTTATCTTTTCCTTTTTTGAAGTGCATGTTAAGATATCAATCTACACAATATTTTTGTATTGTCATTGTAGCTTAGACAGCCAAATCATTTAACTATGTAAACACTTTACATACAAAAGCTGCACTAAGATTATATATTGGTCACTGCAGACAAATAAATGAGAGTGGTCATAGTTGCTCTGGTCTTAGTTTTGTTTTCTTATTCAGGCCACTTTGTATATTTTTTGTACGTCAGCTAGTGTCATGGAGTGAGAATTCTAAGCAGCATTGTGCATATGAGTCTATTTATAGTTGCTCTGATCTTAGTTTTCTTATTCAAAATTGAACCACAAGTGTCATGGAGTGAGAATTCTAAGCAGCACTGTGCATATGAGTCTATTCATAGTTGCTCTGATCTTAGTTTCTTATTCAAAATTGAACCACAATAGTTTTGTTTCACCCTTGACTGAGTTTATTTATATAGTATGTCATAGTTTGCACCCATGATAGATGATGAGTCACATGCTGCTTTATCTTAATGTGGTTTTGTCCATTTGACTCTGTTTCTTTTTTTTTAAGTTATGTTCTGATGATGCTATTTTTTTAAAACTACATTCAGGGTTTATTGGCTGCGTACAAGAATAGAGTAGCATATCATCGAGAGTCACCTGAGATAGTATGTATAGGAGTCGGCTCATCTGGTGGGGCACATGAAGAACTGGTATAGGAATCAGCACCTTGTTCAACCCATGCTGATTACTAGAGCATTGTACTTTTATATCATTATCAGACTGTAACCTTTTGTTGCTAGTTATCGCATGTAACAGCTTTAGGTTATCTGTATTTCCTGTTGGCCATACTTGTCACAGTTTCTGCTAGGCGTGCCTTTTAGACAGTGAAGATGTTTCATGACTTTAAGACTCCAAATTTAGGATTTAAGGTTTGAGTGTTACTTGCTGGTGATTCCATTTAATTTGCTCTGTTTCCGTTATTGGAAGTTTAATATTATGTTTTTCTCTCTTTTTTGTTTTGTTTTGTTTTGTTTTTGTTTTTGTCTTTTGATGTAGTTGGTATGGGATTTTCATGGTATTCACTAGTTTTTCTGCATCTCAATTGAGCAGTAATTTAGCTATTTATAGGAAAAGCTTCCAGTTTTGCTTGTTGGGGAAGAATATAATCGATGGTCCTACGGGCCTGTTTTCTTTTGAAATGTTGTGAACTGGTATTTGATGGAGTTATGCTTCTATTGTTTACTTCATTGTTCGACCTTGAACACCTCCACAGTTGATATTATTCCACAAATATGTCATTTTGATGATTGTATTGATATAACTAAGGGAAAATTTTGTACTAGGTAACGAATTTTGGAGTAATTGGTTCTAGCCTCTATAGAAAGAAATTGGGAGAATTTGGAGTTTTTCATTAACGATAAAATTTGCTAGTCCGATTGGAAAATTTCAATTGCACTGAAATTTGACTAATGAAAACTGATTAATTTTTTTGATACAATCCGGCTGTTTGGGGCCAACGTTAGGTCGTAACGGTTAAATTTTGATGCCTATAATTTGTAGGAGGAGTGGCATCTTTCAAACCATTCTTTCTACAATATTATATTCTTGTCTTCTTTACAAAAATTCTCCATTTAGCAGCTGTTCAAAAGCTCTATACATTCTAGTTTTCTGGAATATTTTTCTAGAACCTCTACAAGATCTCTATTTGTCCTTGGATCAAATCCAAATTATATTATGTTCGGAATACCAAATGAGTCATCTTACGTGGTTGGTTTTAATGCAACTTCATTTAACTTATCAGAAAATTAAGTTAAATAATTTACGTAATCTTATTTCTTTCTTGTACACATTTTTCTGTATAACTTGAGCGTGGAAGTTTGTTGAGGGCGTATTCGTGTTGCTTGGTTACCAGTGATATCTGCCATCCTGGTAGGACAAGATGCGTAAATGGGTCGGGTCAGGCCAGGCCGGCCCAAGGTCCGTTTGACCGAGTTGGATTGGTCTGAAGGCCGATCTAGTCGGGGCCTATGACCCGGTGGCTAGCAGTCCGGGTCGATCGGGCCGGATCCGGATTGGATCTTGCCGGCCCGGATTTTTTTTATTTTATGTATTATATATAACAAAAAATTACAGTAGGAGCATTAAACTTTATGTTTATTACTTAAAAAAGCATAAAGTTTGGAAGAATTATATATACAGCATAAGTCCGTCAAATAATATGGCGTGAGTTATACTTACGTCCTAAAAAAGGGTGCAAGTCCCTAAACAATTTAATCATCCCGCCCAACAATTTAATTACCCTCTTAATTACTCCTTAATCCGTTGCTTTACTCTTCACGTTGAATTATATGACGTAAGTAATAAAAATAATTAATTAATTAGCGGGTTTTTTAAACTCACGTCGAATAATAGGGCACTGACTTATGTCCTATTTTAGTGCGTTAGGGAAATTTTTTTTTTTTGACACTACTTTTTTGACAGACGACTGGGTTGTTGAGTTGGATAGGTAGAGTTATTATTAAAGTAAATGTTGCTGGCTATATATAGATGGTTGAGAGTTTAAAAAAAACAAAAAATCATATCAAGAGCAAAGAAGTTTAGATATATTATATAAAAGGCAGAATATTTTGTATATTTGTACGAGCATATTATCGCACAAAAATAGAATGTAAAACCGAAAAAATAATAAAAAAATAGAAATAAATATTCATGTCTAAAATTAGGACGTAAGTTACTAACTTACGTCTTATAAAGATGCGTAAACCTTTAATTAACTATTTAATTTTAATTTAACTGTGGATTAACCACGGATTAAAAATAAATAACCGTGTATTTTAAAAAATAATAATAACTAATGCCAGTTTTTAGGCGTCAGTTAATATTAGGCGTGAGTTATTTTACAACGAACTTACGCACCTGCACTACTACTACTATTTCATTCTCTTATTTTGCAACAAGTTAATAACTAAAGCTCTATTATTATTCTTATCACCATGCATGCACCTGTATGAAAACTTAGCCTAATGTTTAGGCGTGAGTATATAATTAAGTTATTTTGCAACAAACTTACGCCTAAACATTAGACATGAGTTATTATTATTATTAATTTTTTTAAATTTATGGTTAACTAGAATTAGCAGAAAAGTAACGAAAAATTATATAAGTTTACGTACTATAATATGGCGTAAGCATAAGTTACTAACTTACGTCTAAAAATCAGGCATGAGTTTGTTTGGGGACTTACGTCCTTTTTTTAGAGCGTAAGCATAACTTACGTCCTATTATTTGGCGAACTTATGTTGTATGAATAATTCTCCCAAACTTTATACTTTTTTAAGTAATAAACTTAAAGTTTAATGCTCTTAGTGTAATTTTCCGTATATATAACATAAGTTATCTAATATATTATGTACATAATAATAATAAAAAAAGTTATTTGTTAGTAAATTTTTTTATAATTTTTACCAACTCAAGTGGCAAGATTTAATTTTTTTTTTAATAAAGCCAACTTACTAGTGTAGTAGTCATTTGTGCCAATGAAATCACCTATAGATCTCTATTTAAAGAACATCTTACCTTTCATCCATAAGTGCATACGTGGGACTAAATGAATAAAAAGGAATTAGGAAATGTTCTCATTTCTATGTAGCACATGGTTGGAAGATTTTATATGTAAAGAGAACTTTTAGTCCCACATCGACTGCACATATGGGTGAAAAGAGATATGCTCTTTAAATAAAGATCCATACATAATTTTTTTGACACAAATGACTACTACCCTAGTCAGTTGGTTTTATAAAAAAAAATTATTGTACAACTCGGTCATAAAAAAGATTATTCTAAAAAAATTATATATTTTTTATATTATATTATATTATATTATATTATATTATATTATTATTATTATTATTATTATTATATATATATATATATATATATATATATATATATATATATATATATATATATTAAAGTAAATAAAACAAATCGGGTCGGTCCGACCGTGAACTGGCCCGGACCTGCACTGTTTCACACCTGGGCCGGGCCGGGCTTACATGCCAATTTTGCCGACCCAGCTCTGACCTGCAGAGGGGGTAGGCCGAGCCGGTCGCGGTAGTTGACCGGGGCCGGGCAGGTCTAGACTGTCGTTGACCGGGCCGATCTTGGGCAGGTCATGAGTCGGGTTCTTGGCCGCCTGACCCATTATACACCTTGAAATGAATCCTAATCGAACACGAATTAGGATTAGTGTACAGTGTTTTGAGTAATCTTCTTAGTGTAGTTGTCTCAGTGACCAAGCAATATTTGCCTCATGCTTGTAGTACCTCGAAAGTGTAAAAGTATTACTTTTAACATATTGTAATGCAGTGTACTTGTATCATATCACTTTTCAAATATGTTTGGATACATAGTTATTTGTCTCTTGTAAGTGAGAATTTTAAACTATTTTGTTTGGATGACAATATAAAAATATAGATAAAAAATTAAAAAAATAGAAAGCATAGCCACTTACAATTGAGTTAATATATATTTCTCTCACAACTGATAAATAAAAAAAATAAGGAGGATAGTTGCAATAAAATATTATATCATAGTTACTTTTAATGGATAATGGATTTGTAATGTCAGTCCAAATACAATAATTGTCTCCACATGGAGAGACAATTATAATAAAAGTACAAGCACTTTCAATGTTGTTTTACCAAACCAAATATGTCCTAAAACCCAGATTTACATCTTGCAGCCAGATTTACTTCTGGTACCCCCTCACTCTCTCTGACGGGATGAGTAATGGTTACATAGAATTTTTTTTTTTTTCCTATCCGAAACTGCCTCCCACTCTTTAGTGGATACCAGGACTCGATGTCCGGACCTATTCGGTAATGTTTCGTAACTTTACCACAAAGCTACAATCTAGGAGACACACATAAGAAGCATATTTTTCTTTTTGTATCTTCTTCTTTCAGTTTCATGTGTGTGTGAAAAGGTCTCTAAAAACATCATTAATAGTTGAGATTTTTCAATACAATTTGGGTCCCAAATTTTTTTTAAAAAAAATAAATGTAGATATTGTGTTGGATTTGTATGAGAATAGTAGAAAATGATAAAGTGAGCTACGGTCCAAAAAATTTTATAGTCAAAAATTGATGTGAAAAATAATAATGTAAAATCTAGAATATAGAAAACTGAGTTTCAAATTGGGACTTACTATTCTACAAAATGGATTTATAAAATCTAGAATCTAGAAATTGGGAGGTCCAATCTATAGCTCTCATGGATGAAATGAAATCCAAAATCTAAAAATTATAACTAAAAATGTGACTTATTATTATATAAAATGAGTTTCTATATTTTAGATCTAGAATGTAGAACGTGGGACGAACCTTACAAATGATGATGTTACTAATGATGCTCTAATAAAATTTTAAAACTTTGAAAATTTCATCCAAAGAAGGAAAAGCAGACTCGAAGAGAGCATTTCCGAATTTTACAAAAAAAAATTCGGTTTTTTTATATAAAATAATATATTTATATATAATTCTAAAAAAAGGGAGGAGTTTGGGGAAATTATGGGGAGGGGGAGAACTCGCCAACTCAATTGGCGAGTTGTTGGGGCCCGTCAACTAAGTTGGCGAGATACATGCAGGCCGCCAACTGAGTTGGCGAGGGATGCTGAGTTGGAGGCTCTGCCCGCCAACTCAGTTGGCGAGTGATGGTTTAGGGGGGAGGTTGTGACCGTTGCACTCTGCCCGCCAACTCAGTTGGCGAGTAAGGATCCGTTCACATACTTGGAAAATATTATAGCCGTTGCACAACGGCTATTACATTCAACACTCTCACTCTATATATTTTCTATCTCAACCAAATCATCCAACACTCACTCTATTTTCTCTCTTCCCTCTAGCAAAGTCTCCAACACTCTCTCTGTCTCTCTGCTCTAGCAAAGCTTCAGTCAAAGTTTTGTCTACAGCTAAAGTTCATCTGAGTTTCTTGTAGCAAAAGTTCTCAACCGTCATGGATCGTAGGGTAAGAATTGTATTCTCGCACGTCGGTAAAGTAAATGGGTTAAATTACGAAGGAGGAGAAAGTATAATTTTTTCAACTTATCTGATTATTAGTTTTGAAAATATATGTAATCATATTATTGAACGTTGTTCTATTCATTATGATTTTATTCTGAAGTCTATTTTTTTTAATTATTTTTTGATAGATAGTGAAGATGCATGGAATTATATTCTTGAGATTAATTCACAATCACGGTATATAAAAATATATATTATTAAAGTAGCAGCAACATTAAATAATAGAAATAATGTATTTTTCTGAATATCAGCATGTTAATTCGGGTGCTAGTTCTTCTCAACAAATTATTTCATTTTTTTAAGAAGGTCATTCGTCAGATGAATCTAACCATGATGATGATAGTGACAACGACGATGGAAATAGTGATGATTTAGTTGAAAATGTAGACTATACGGTAGATGATGATGTTATAAAAGCTATCACTGATGAAGTATTTAAGGGACAATCATTTCCTAGTCGTTCTCACTTTAGAAGCTTTATAAGTAATTTAGCAATTAAATATAATTTTAGTTGTTCAGCTAGTGTTATGAATAATACTCGTGGAATTATATATAGTTGTGATCAACCGAATTATAATTGGAGAGTATATGTCAAATCTATTGGAAATGACGATATAGTTAAAGTTAGTACATTAGAAAATCGTCATTCTTGTTTAGGGAGACTTAGTACATGACGTCATCGACTAGCTACCGTTGCATGGATTAAAACCATGATAATTGACATTATTAGAGATAACCAGTCATACAGTCTATCACAAATTGTTAAAGATATATATAGGGAGCACCGTATACAAGTTAGTTATTCCAAAGCCTGGAGAGCCCGAGAGACAGCATTAGCTAAAATTAATGGTAGTTATGATGAGGCATACGCTAGTCCTGAGGAGTATTGTTATAGAATTATGGAGACAAATCCAGGTAGTACATGTTTTATTAAAACTGCCGAAAATAATAGCTTCCAACGAATTTTTATTTGTTTTAAGTCATGTATTGATGGATTTTTAAGGGGCTGTTTACCAGTTATTAGTACTGATGCTACATTTCTTTGGTCTAAATATCAAGGTATCTTATTTATTGCTTGTGCTCACGATCCTAACTATCAATTATATCCTATAGCTTATGTTGTTGCTGAAGGTGAGAATAGTGATTCTTGGTCTTGGTTTTTAAATTCTCTTAAAATATCTTTTGAAAGTTGTTTTAATAATTGGAGTACAATTTTATTTATATATGACAAGCAAAAATGATTAATAAATGATGTTCGTGCTATTTTTCCTGCATCTTCTTATTTTTTTGTATTCAGCATTTTAAACAAAACATGAAAAAAGTTACCAAAGAACCAGTATTTCAACACTTGTTAGACTCGCTTGCTAGATCATATAATGAAACGGATGCAGAGAGTGTGTTTGATATAATTAAAGCCGAGAACATAATTTTGTACGATTGGCTTATTGGTGTAAACGATGAAAGTCGTCGATTTGAATATTGGATAACAACGTATGCTACTTGTCCTAGATTAGATATTAACACTTCTAATCTTGCTGAATGTTTCAATAGCTGGATTAAGAAATTACGAGATAAGCCAATAACAATACTTCTCGATGGTATTAGAGCCAAGATTATTACACTTCATGACAATCGTAGAAAGAATGCTGAAAATATAGACACAGATTATTGTCCGAAGATGTTAAAGACCATGGCTTGTATTATCAAAGAGAAGAATCACCTAGAAATATTAGCTATTGATAGTTATAAGTTTGAAATAATAGACCGTGCAACAAGTAGAACCTATATTGTTAATATAACTGACAGATCTTGTACATGTTTTAGATGGTACCATACTTATATACCATGTATACATGCATGTTTCGTTTGTAGATATTGTAATATTAGTATTGATAATTTTTATCCTGCAGTATTTTCGACGGAGACATTGAGAAGTGTATACGCACCAAAAATGGAGCCAATTTCAGTTCCCTACAAGATCCAAGCATTTGGTTATAGGACAAATTGGGGTACCAGATGTAAGACGCAAAGCCAGAAGACCAAAGAAGAACCGTATCAAACCCCGGGATTCATCGACGAGAGATCTACGTTACAGTAATTGTGGTGCTATGGGACACAACCGAAGAAGATGTACTAGTCAACCGAGAGAGTAAAATAGAATTGTTCAATACAAACTTGCAATATTGTAATAGTGAGTCTGATAATGAAAGTCTACTTAAGAACTGTTCAATACTCAAATATTGCAATAAAACATTATTACAATTCATACAAAAATTACAATCATACATTGTTACAAATTATCTACTCATCCTCCCCCTCGTCTTGTTGAGTTTGGGTAGGCAGCGGTGCTGATGGAGTCGAAAAAAATTGTGTGAATATCTGGTAGCTTTCATCTCCAGCAGTCTGGTAACTCGGGCCCGCTCCAGCAGTCTGGTAACTCGGTCCCGTTCCAGCATACTGGTAACTCAGGCTCGCTCCAGCATACTGGTCACTCGGGCCCGCTCCAGCATAATGGTGAAAAGGGTCCTCTGCAGTATCCCTCCGACGACGGCGAGAGTGTCTCTGTCGTACTAAGCCGGTCAGATAGTCTGGTGGAAGACGTGATTGTACTGGAGGCATTTCAGGTTCCCGTCCAATACCCAGATGATCAACACGAGTCACAAGTTCCTCCATAAGAAGCCGACTTTGTGGGGAAAGGTTTATATCAGGTTGTTGCAAATATTGTCGGTATACACCACTCTGAAATATGAAACTTGTAAATTAATATATTTATCATATCTATGTATATGTATTTTTGAAAGTATAATGAAGTCATACCAAATCATGCATGCCATCGGCAAAAGCACGCAGAGTAAATTTATCTACGAATCTACTCTTGAACCTTTGCTCCTCATATTGGTATACTCAGTTGCTCATAAGAGGGCATCCCCACCATTGCCTATAGTCCAGGTTACCCATGTCTGCATAGTGTAAACACAATTTTAGCAAACTATTTACACTAAATCAATACAAATAATGAGTAACTTATAACTTACATTCCTCAGCAGATCTTAGTCTGGGAGACATGTCCCTCACACTATAATTCTCGAACCGATTATTCCAGTCAGCAACGAGACCAAGGATTCGTTGTAATGCATTTGCTGCCTCATAACCGACTGTCGGTGGATCATCGGGAATTATTGGGCTCATTCTGAATTGTCGAAGAACTCGGTCTGCCGGATGGTACACGGTGAACCGATCATATATAATATGAGATATGTGTAAAGTAAACGCATATGATGTCCTCTTGATTTCTGGAGCATCATCTTCACATGAGTATGATAACCAGGTAACCTATTTAAAGATATTGTATCAAATAGATGTGATGTTTATCTACGATCAAAACTGAAATAATTTAAAGATATTTATTACATATTTTAAAATTACCTCATAATACTGCAGTGTATCAAATTAGCTACGATAAAGTGATACACTCCTGTATTGGTAGTGTTGCTAATCCACTACATCTGTGGGCCATCGCATAGCAACTGAAAATACTCCAACATCACTGAGAATGCTAGTAACAGGCCTACCAATATAGAAGTGCTCGTAGGACGAGAACTATAAAACAAAAATATGACATTAGTACAAACAAAATTTGCGTATAAAATTACTCTTAACTTTTTTAGCTCTTTCATTCATACCTGAATCAGTGAAATAAATCCACAAATCCACTTGCGATTGGATCTCACAAATTCTGTCAGATTGGCGTATAAAAAGGCAAGAGTAGCAGCTCCCCACGCATGCTGAGTAGGTTTTGTCAAATCATCTAAGAATGGTAGAAACTGCACATTTACCATATTTTTTGATGCATCAGGAAATAGAATTGCACCACATAAACAGAGCAGATACGCTCTAGTGCAACGAATGACCTGAAAATATTAAGTGTTATATAGACACTAAATTAAGTCATAAACAAATATTACTAATAAAAATACATACCCGTATTTCATCTACATCAACCACCCCGTCAATAGTGTGATGTAGGTCCATGAAGTTGCCACGAAGCCCTGTAAACTTCACAAAATTGTCGTCTTTTATACCAGATGGAGGGCTAACACCGAGATACCTCCTGATCAGATCAGATCCCTTTAAATGCGGATCAAAATATATAGCGTCACCTTTAATAGGTAACCCTAGTATATTTGCCACATCAAATAGGGTGATCGTCATCTCGCCGAATGAAAGTTGGAAAGTGTTGCGTTCAGGCCACCAACGCTCCGCAAGACTTACAACTAAATAAAGATCGTGGATTAAATATCTAACACGATCTATATAGTGGAATCCAAATGAATCCACCAAAGCCTTTTGGACCGAATTTAGCTCCCACGTACGATAATTCCTTTCGGTCCGCCAATGTACATGGATCCGGATTCGTAAATCAAGATCATGGTCGTATAACTATAAAAAAATATATGCATTACATTTTGTGTGTAAATTACTAAACTTGGAAACTTATAATTTCAAAAATTACCTCACCAGTAAATATCCGACTAGAAATGTGGTATTCACGTTGCTTAATAATAAGCTGGGTAGTCGGTCCACCAGGAATACGACCGTCATTGTGGTTAGCCATCTCCAAAAATGTTGATTATAGGATGAAGGGGGATTGCTATGAGGAGGAGGAGAAGTATTGTGAGTAGGAGAAGGAGGAGTTGAGGGTAGTTATAGGGAGGGGAGAGGGAAAAGTTGAGGGGAGGGGGGGGGGGGGGGGGTCTCCGAGAAGGGGAGGAGTCGGGGTGGGTGGTCTCCGAGGCGTCAGAGGTATCCGAAGCGACGTGAGAGGGGAGGATAGGGGCCCGCCAACTGAGTTGGCGAGCTGCCCAGAGCCCGCCAACTGAGTTGGCGAGTTCCTCTCGAACTCTGGGCCCCGCCAACTCAGTTGGTGAGTTCTCCCCCTCCTCATAATTTTTTCAAATTCCTCCCTTTTTTTACAATTATATATAAATATATTACTTTTATTAAAAAAAACCGTTTTTTTTTTGTTTGAAAAGGTTGACTGAACCACCATCTTGACATGGTAGGGCACGACTGTAAATAGCACGCTGTCACAGTGGTATTCTCGTCCACAGCCCCCCAGAGAGAAAGAGAGAGACCGGAGAAACCCACGTGTCCGGGCCCCTCCTCAATTTTCCCGCATAAATAAGTCGAGCGCATTTCCCCATAAGCTCATTCTTCCCTTCTCACACGCAACCGCATTCAAAAACAGCCCAAAGCCAAAAATAGCACCACCGAGGCTAAAAAAAACCCCTAACCCAAAACAAGTAACCCCTCCCATCGAAAAACACAAATTCCATACTCTCTCTCTCTCTCCTCTCTCTCTCTCTCCATTAATAATGGCGAGGAGACTGCAGAAGAAGAACCTCCATTAAATCTTCCTCTGCAATGCAATTTACTCCTATCCTCACTTTACGTACGTGAGTATTCCTTAAAAAAGTTTTGTTTTGTGTACTTGGTATGTGTACATGCCATTTAACATTAATTTCCTCTGCAAGAGAGAGAGAGAGAGAGAGAGAGAGAGATTGATTGATTGAATATCTTCTTCTCCTTGAGTGCTGAGTGATGGGGAGAGCTCCTTGCTGTGAGAAGCAAGGGCTGAAGAGAGGGCCTTGGAGCCCAGAGGAAGACAAGCTCCTGGTCGACTACATCCAGGCCCATGGCTATGGCACCTGGAAGTCACTTCCAAGACTTGCTGGTATGTATGTATGTATGTATGTAACTACTTACTTCCTCCCTTCCTCGCTTACTACTGGTGCATGCATTGCGTGTAGGTTTGTTGAGGTGTGGGAAGAGCTGTAGGCTCCGGTGGACCAACTATCTCCGGCCTGACATAAAGAGGGGCGCTTTCACTCCGGAGGAGGACAAGTCTATAGTCCAGCTCCATCACATTCTCGGCAACAAGTACGTACGTACGCACGCACGCACGCTCGAACGCTGGCTATCATTTGGTCACGAGTCTCATTTTACTTCTTCTCGATCGTCTTCTTTCTTTGAATTCTGTCTCTATTGTTATTAATGCCATGCTCCAACTTTGGTATCTCCCCCCTTTCTCTTCTGTTTGTTTCCCCCACCGGACTCTATCGCTGTTGCACTAATTTACTTTGGCTGGGTCTATTTTTATTCTCCCACCAAATAATTGTCACGTGGTCAAAATCAGTGTTTTAAACATCGGACCGGTCTGTTCAACCGGTTTGATCCATGAACCAATTATTTTTTAACTATCCGCTAGCTGACGGTTAGATCCGATCGATCCTATACTTTATTATTCGGTTCGATTTTCGATTCAATTTTTAAAACACAGACGGATGTTCACAAAACCGCTATCAAATTAAGTGGTTTGATATTAGAAAAAAATGACACGTGGTAACTTTTGAGTGAAAAGATAAATATCTCATTAGTTTTGAAAGATGAACAAAAATGATACACATGATAACCTTTGACAAAAAATTAGTCTCTCCAGATTACATGATACATAACATCACGATCCTTCCGAGATAGGATTAATGAACATTAATGTAAGATAATGAGCACCTACCACCAACGACAGAGCCATGAAGTTTTGGAAAAGGGGATCGAGAACAAAAAAAAAATTATGAAAACAAAATTTTCTTAGCATATGTTAAAAAAAAAAAAAAAAAAATTCAATTAGTGAAACTACCCAAAAGGATTTGAACACACAGTCCTCTTTAACCAAACACATAGACCTAACCACTGCACCACAAATTTTTCATGTTATATAGTAAATGTTGTTGTTTTTATGTTTAATCCGGACTATAGTCCAGGTCAGTCCAGCTTATGCTCGGCCGGTGGCTACCACTGCTGGTATCACACTAGCAATTCCATCACATGGACAAACGATTATATATAAACGATGTTAATTTCAGCAGGGGAGGATCCAAAGTTAAGAAATGGGAGGGCATAGGAAATAAAATCAAGTTGACCCATGATTTTTTCTGGAACAAGTTTTCTAGTTTAGTAATGCCAGCTTTGTCTGGGTTTTGAGTACTCTCTAATGTTTCCATTGTCCGTCTGTCGAATGCCATTCAACTGCATGCCATTGCCATATATTTGAAGGTGGTCCACCATAGCAGCCAATCTCGAAGGAAGAACAGACAATGAGATCAAGAACTACTGGAATACCCACTTGAAGAAGCGCCAGCTCCTCCTCCGCATGCCTCTCACCACCACCACCACCACCGCTGCAGACAAATCCAACCCCTCGCCTGATGCCAGTACGGACTTCTTTCTTCGCATCTGGAACTCTCCCATCGGAGATGCCTTCCGCCAGCCCGTCAGTACTAGCGCCTCCTCCATTGCAGCAGCAGCACCACCACCACCACCGCCACACACGTCGCCGTTGCAGAGCTCCAACATAACCACTTCAAACGAGACTGCGGCGGCGGCAGCAGCAGCGGCAGAGGTGACTTCGGAAGAGGAGGACTCTTATCGGGACTACTTCAATTTCGCTGCAGGGGACGATCTCGGCCTCTTCTTCTTCTTCGAGGGTCAGATGGAGAGCTGCTGCTACTCATCCCCGTCGGTGTTTTCCGCAGAATTGAACGACGATGCTTCCCTTTAGTTTCATTACGGTGTGTGCTTATTTATTTCGGCCTGTAAATAATTAGCATGGAATTTTAGGTACGCTGGTGTGTTTTTGATTTCCAGCTCGAAAATCTCTGTTGGGTTTAGTACTGACATGGGATTAGTGTAGTGTAACCATATGTATATAGCTCTTTTTGTGTTTTTGTAGATCGATGGACTACTTTTACTTTGTGATCTTAATTATATTGATGTAGTGGTATGAACTTTGTTCATCTTGATCTTGTTACAATTGGCGCCATACTTTGAATTTGCACTAAATATGATCTCTTTCAGTTGACCATGTTACAATTTGGTGAACTTGAATGTTGAATTCTTAGGACATTTTTTTTGTTGATTGTTATCACTATGTTAGACAATTAATTAAGAAATAATCTAGAAAATTAGTTTAGTGTTAAGATAATAAATGAATGTACCATTAGAAAAATAGAGGTAATACTATTTAAGGATAAGATTAGAAATTTTTTGACTTAAGATGATCTAGACATTATAAATAAATATTTCTGCAAGATGAGCAATAACATAATAGTTAATCTATACTACTATATAATGGAAAAAGTTCACTCTTGAACTTTTTAATATCTTTACATTTGTTTACTAGTTAAAATTGTTTTTTGGTCATCCTAAATAGTCTTGTTGGTATGTATAAAATAATATATATAGTAGTAAATTTAAAATTATTAAGACTATTGTTTTTTAATTTTTCTAAGCATATAAAGATTAGAATAATTATAACCTTTTTTTTTAGTCTTCTTAATAATGACCTATAAAAGACACAGGGTCGTCTCAAGCCATTTAGAGGCCCTAAACAAAAGTCTAAATATGAGACCCTTTTTGAAAATATACCTATATACTAGTATTCCATATTTTTAAAAATAAACCTATATACGAATATCGTCCTTGCAGGCGCTTGCAGCTGTATGAGAGAGAGAGAGAGAGAGAGAGCATACTTTTTATATAAAATATGGAAGATGAAGAGACGAAGACGGTGCGATAATTTCTACAAGAGAGAGAGAAAGAAGCGGTAACTGATCTTAATTGATTGTCACGTTTTGCCAAACCAGCAAATAAACTCACGACCATGAACCCTTAGATATAAAGGGTAACCCTTAGATGAAGAGGCGAAGACGGTGCGATAATTTCTACAAGAGAGAGTGACACTATAAAATAACGCAAATGTCCACGAAATAAACTCACGAGCAAATATATTTTATATTATAGTAGATATTTTTTATTCATATTTGCTTGCAAGATGCTTGTCAAATGCGTTTCTCATTTTGTTGTGGGACACATAATGACTATGTGACCATCTCCAAATGTGTCCTTTTTTTACTCATATTATAATGTGATCATCTTTGTCAGACATTTGACAAGTATTATGTAAGTAAATATGAGAAGAAAATTTTTTTACTCTAGAATATGAGACATCTGATCGTGAATTTTGTGTCCTTTTACAGCGTCACGTGTGAATTAAGTGAGCACATAAGCTCATTTAATGGAGATTTTGATTGTTCCGTCAAATATATATATATATATATATATATATATATATATATATATTTGAATGTATGCCTTGGTTTCTATATTTTGAATAAAAATATTGTCTAAAATATATTTTTATTTGTCTCTAGTGCAAATACAAGTTTTTTCAAGAATATGTAGCCATATAAATGGGTGCTAACTACATATTGTGAGCAGTGCATGACATAATTGAACGCATCATATTGATTGGCCTCTTTCATTATTCTAAAGATGGTTGGTTCGTATGTGGTTTGAAGAAGCTGTACAATAAATCGAATAATTGCCCAATCAGTCATTTGAGTCGTTATAGCTGTGGACTGTGCACGGGGTATTCTCCAAAGTCCAAAAAATATCAACATTGCTGACAAAGATTAAGAGGAAAGGCAGACATAAATTTGTCGGAAAGAAAAAAACAAAACAATAAAATAATACGGAAAGTTAGAACCGGAAAGATGGTAATTAAATATTGTTGGAATTAAGAATGCCAAATTCCGTACATAGTATATCTGAAGGTACGTTTTATAAAAATCTAAAATTAAAAATTGGGTAGTAAAGTTAGGCTTAAGAAATGGTGGTGGTGGTGTGGTGGTGATGGTAATAGTAATTAATTATGTTTAAAATTAATGGACAAGAAGTAGAAGTAGCGTAAGAATAAACTTTTTTACATTGGTGTTAATTTAATATGGTTAGTTATAAGTTTATTAAGGGTGTTATTAAAGAGTAATTTTGTTCATCCACCAAAATTAGTAAGAATGTTCATCCTTTTATTCAAGAGTTGTCACATATAAAATTAGTGGTCAAAACTCAAGTTGTGTATTGGGTCGAACCAGTCCGGTCCGCGGTCCGATTTGACGGAATTCGGGTCGGTCCGGGTCCAACTCGGTGGATAGAGCGGGCCGGTCCGGTCCGGTCGGATTGACACCCGACTCAGCCCAGATTCGTAACCCGGTCCGCGGTGGACCGGTCCGAACCGGTCTGGGTCCGGACCGGTCCGCGGTAGAACGCTGTCTAGGTCTATTATCTAGCTAACAATCTCACACAACAATATAAGTACCTGTCAAGATCTCAATTCCAAACGGAGGAACAATATGATAAAGATAACGCAAATACTCAATCACGATCTAAGCACGATAAGATAACAAGGAAGTCTAACAACTACAAAGTCTAAACAACAACTACTACTAAAACAACAACAACAACAATAATAATAACAACAATATCATGAATCAAATACAATACAAAATCTCAAACCAAAAGTCGGGGACAAATCCGGTACCAAAAGCTAATAAATACAACTGAGGTCCTAGTGATCCCGGCTACCAATCCGAAAAATTATTCCTGAACTAGGGGGTCCCTGTCTGCACCATCGATAGACTGAGGTCCATAAAACGTCGGACACCAATCTTCCGGATCCTCTGAAAAATATATCCAGTCAGGATTGGAGCAAGTACACCTCTAACAGCAGTTCCAGTTAAATGATAAAAACTATAAAGCAGTTGTAGCAAGTAGCACAAGGTGAAGGAAATGAAGTATGAACAAGAAAATATATATATATACACACTGTCAACTGGTGCATAAAGGTAAAGATGCAAGAAAATCAAAAGCAAGATAATAAAGACTGCAGGATACAAGAAATCTAAACTAAGAGCAAGTGTGTGCACAATAACGTGAAGTGAGTCCAGCAATAGTAAATATAATGAGTCCAATCCATAAAGTATAAGTGAGACCAGTCAAAAAGTGTAAGTGAGTCCAGACTAGAAAGGATGAACTAGTGTCTCTGAAATACCTGTTTCGATATGTAAACGGCTAGGGGTAAGTACGGCTCACCGCACACTGGGTGCGCGCTGCTATCATTCCATATTAGACCAGATGGAGTGATTCCAGATTTGAAAATATTTACATGTCTACTCGAGTATTTCTCCGTCCCGACTAGTACAAGTGAATCCAAGACCCGACACGTAATATAAATATGAGTCCAGCCAGAAACACGAGTGATGCCTGTAGTGAGTCCTGATGTGATGCCAGTAGGTGATTCCAGAAATAGAGGCTAGAAACATGAAATATACGTGTCGTAAGTAAATGAATCCAGAAATACTAGTCAATGTCGTGCCAGAAAATCATATAATACTATACTAGAAGCTGAATCATAATAATTATCAGATAATAAAAACTATTAGAGAATGTACTCGCCTGACGTCCGGAACAACTGGCGAGGATCGAGGTCCGAACTGGCGTCGCGAAGACCTATTGCAAAAAGCAAGGTTAAACGGGGTCCTAAAGAGTTATACAGATATAAAATAGCTAAATACAAGCTTCTAGGATTTTTCTAGGTCAAACGGATCAAACCGGTGAAATCTGGATCAAAAAGTCAACTCGGAGTCCAAAAAGTCAACTCTAGACCAAAACTAGGTCAAATGTTGACTTTGGCGGTCAACCGGGACAACTACGGTCAACTCTAGGCCAAACTAGGGTGCCCCTAAAATTCTAGGTCAAACTAGCTCATTAAGCTAGTAAACCCTCAAACTCGCCTCCTTGAGATACCGGGATATCCTCGGTATCCGATATCTCAACCTACGCTATATACCCCGCCTATACCCTCTAATATATACCCTAGCGTATATATATATATATATATATATATATATATATATATATATATATATATATAACCAACTCTAACTCCTTACCTAGACATACGTCCAATACCTCGCCCCGATACCCAATACATTGAGTATCTCAAGGTATTGAGATACCTACCCTTACCCCTCTCTAACTAACTAACTAACTAACTATATATATATATACTACTATATGTAAACATCAATATATATATATATATATATATATATATATATATATATATATATATATATATATATATATATATATAACCTAGTATATAGGCAATATATCATCTCCGATACCTCAACTTACCTTCAATACCTTGATATTTCAAGGTATTGAGATCCAATACCTTGCCCTTCTCATCTCACTATCTAACCTATACATATACCTCTATATATATATATATATATATATATATATATATATATATATATAATCTCTCTCTCACTCATCTCTAGAAGCTAAAAGGGGGGGGGGGGGGGGGGGGGGGTGCTATAAATATATGTATGTATGTATGTAATTAAATATAAATATAATTATTTACGATCAATACACAATTAACCAAATTAAAATATAAAAAAATATCATGTCCTGGAAATGGAGTAGTGACAACAATGAACATGTCCTAGCCTAGTGTGTCACTTTGTGTCCTTCGTTCACGTCCTCGTTCGAGTCGTTTTGGAACCTAGCTCCTAAGAAAAATTCTAAAAAAAATGAGTGAGAAATATATAAATGTTTCTTGAAGGTCTCGATCCTTACCCTCTAGAAATAAACTACACCGTCACAACAACATGGACTTCCATTTTGCATTTGCACAAGTAAAATTTTTTTTATATTAAAATACACACTGAGACTAATTTTTAGAGTTTAAAATCTGAAAATTCTCATATTTTATATATATGTGTTTTTTGTTTTTCAATGTACCGAATCCATTTCAAGATTTCTTTAAGGACCCCAGGAGGTCAGGACCGACCGGACATCCTTATTTAATATGGGCCCGTTGGAGAAGGAGCAGCATTTAATACTAATACGGTTGCATGTTCCATTTTTCTTGCAAGGACAAACGAAGTTCAGTGCACCTTACCAGTAGTTGTAGTAGTACTTGGTATTTATGACGGAGAGAGAGACGTTTCTTTGCTACCAGATGTGTGTGTGTGTCGGTGGCTTGCAGCCAGAGCAGAGTAAAATTAGGACATCGCCACCAGATGAAGGTACACAGTATTATCAATTAACATGACATCAAAAAGACTTCAAACCAACATTTTCTCTCCCACAGTGCTTTATGGACGGAGGGGAGAAAACCGCGGCTCATCCTGCGCTGACATGTTCTCTTTCCATTGGTCGGTTTGGACGGACGGCTCATGAAAGCGGAGAAAGGAGGAAATGGGAGTTGATTCAATGAAGGAGGAGGGACACGTCAGCGATCGTTTTGAGCCGCAATCCCTCCTCCCTCGGTTCGTCAAGTATTATTGTTCCTCTCCGCATCTGGTACTGTTTGGTTAATGTTGAATTTGGAGAATGCATGGCACCAAAGAACTGTAGGATGGGTAAAGTGGGGCAAAGATTGGAGTAAAATAATTTATGAAAATTTGGATATAAAAGTTATAAATAAAATATAAACAATCAACTATTATAAATTTATCATAAATAAGTTTAAAAAAAATTAATAATTAGAAATAGCTTATTTGGAATTGTGTGTAGATACACTTTAGGATTTTTAGTAACTCAAAATAGATTTTATTATAATTATAATTATAATAATAATTATTATTATTATTCATTCTTTCGATTAATAATTTATGAATTCATAAACTATTTATAGGCTATTCCTAAGATAACTTAAATCATAATTGATAAAACAGATAAAATAAATTTTTTATCTAAAATGACAAAAATTAATTAAAAATAACATAAAATCTAAATTTGTTTTCCTTTGAAAAATTTATCTAGTACTAAATCATGTAAGTGTAAAATTCAAAAATTATGCTCATGGGGATGTTCTCCATGAACCCTATAATCTCAATTTTTTTTTACTGTATTTGATTGGGATTTTAATCTGGAACCCTATAATCTCAAGTTATGACACTTTTTTCCCTTTTGTACTTACATTCCGTTTCATTTTTGACTCGAAACTTAGCTAAAAACACTAAAAAAGAAGAAGAAGAAAAAACTTAATACCTATGTGGCTGTGGCATGGGAATAAGTCTATATGGACTACCTTCTTGTCCCCTCAAATGTTTCAACTTCTCCACACATACCAAACTGAGAGAAATCTAAAGTTCTCGAAATTTCTGGTTAATATTCATGTAGTATACCAATAATATCATCATAAATTTACTTTAACATAGGCTACTTGCAACGCAACTTAGATTTTCAACTGTCACTTATTTCCAACTTATAAATTCTTTTATTATTAATATGATAGAACATAAATTTTATTATATATTTCACCACATAAATGTTTACCATCGAACTCTATTTTATAGAGCGGGAGAAGATGATGCATGATTATAGGCATAAGGTTAGGAGTGCCCGTAGTATCTCTTGATCAACCGTAGATACACAATATCTCAAAATTTTAATAAAGACATATTTGTGTTTATTTTTATCAAACTTTAAAGGCTCATGTTAGCCCACAGGCCAATCTTGATTGACCATAAAGGCTCGTGTTAGCCCACAGGCTTTTCAGGCCTGTCGGCTAATATGAATATTATGTTGTTAATTATTCATATCATTTTTCTCTTTTCAAATTATTACAGATGTGGTCAATTAGCTATTATCCCTCCCACATCAACAACTTTATTCCCACATCAACAACTTTATTCTCCGCTTCCTAAACAGCGAATACTCCAACAAATTTGTATGTTTTGACATCTTCACCCACATATATGAGCAGGGGAAATGGATAGTTAACAATAAAAACATGTTATTGTATGTTCGTTGATTGATTTGTTGTGACATCACTCGTTGGAATTGTTTATTTTTATTCTTCTTTCATAATTCTATTCCGTGAACCTGAAACCTCCATATCCCCAAAACCATGTCGAGACAATATTTGACTAATTGTACATGATTGTGGGCTGAAGTCTCTAGTTTCTTGTGAATAACAAGGAGCGGAGCCTCCTGAAGCAAAATTCAAAGAAAACCTGCCTTTTATTTGAGAGCACCAGCCTACTGAAGCAAAATTCAAAGGAAACCTCGAGACTCTTTCAATCACAACAGCTTATTTGTTCGACATCTTTCAGAATGTAGCTAGACCAATTGATTCGAGGCTACGGAAAGGTTAATCTCTACCGAGTTTACCAAGAGGGTTGATCTGCATAAACAAGCTACCCTAGATGAATACTATATGGCACATCACAACAAGATCATCGAGGGCGATATCAGAAGTAATATCGTAAGAAGTTATCAATTCATTCCTGTATTTTAAGAATTTTGATGACTAATAAATGATATGAGAAAAATTAATTAGATGTCATGAGGCCAACTAACCTGCGCATGAGCTGGTAATGCCGCTTTTCCTGTACGTTGAAGAAATCCACTGCAATCGGCAATTGAGAAATAGTTACTGTATGGAAGGCACGCGCAGCCACTCACCCACACCAATCCGCAAAGTTCATAGTGTCCCCATTTACATGTCAAGGGAACTGGCTCAAAATTTGCTTTATCAAGTTATCATAAAGACATATATATACAAATGTGATGAAAATTTATTTGTGCAGACCTTCAGGCAGACATAAAAACAACAGTAGTATTTAATAGCTTTCACATAAGAAACTGCAGTTAACCCACAGACCCCTCCAGCTTCAAGTTCATGAGCGCATTCACCTCCTCGGCAAACTCTAGCGGAAGCTTCTCAAAGACATCCCTGCAGAACCCGCCGATCATAGCTGCAACAGCTTTCTCGTGGTCTATTCCCCTCTGCTGGAAGTAGAAAAGCTGATCCTCTCCAATCTTGGACGTGCTTGCCTCGTGCTCTACGCGAGCTGTTTCGTTCTTGACCTGTCCAGCAAGTGAAGGAAGCATAATTATGATCAGAACGACTACCTACCATGGGCATTCAAATTTCCAAACACACGAATGCACTGGAACACAAATAAAATTCCCAGAAATACGAATATCAAGTGTATCCAG
Organism: Iris macrosiphon; assembly: GCA_036927795.1. Taxonomy (NCBI): domain Eukaryota; kingdom Viridiplantae; phylum Streptophyta; class Magnoliopsida; order Asparagales; family Iridaceae; genus Iris; species Iris macrosiphon. The sequence goes on along the minus strand of JAYESA010000002.1, from coordinate 201,658,732 downwards.
ACCGGAAGGTTCGATGAATGTTTTAATCTAATTGAAGCATGGAGATGCATTGAAACAGAAAAGGCAACATATAACTAGCAAATAGTCTTGTGAAGGTTTTTAACATTGGCGCCACAAATTTGGTAAATGATGAATATAGGAAAATGCCAAATTTTGTCGCAGGAAAATGCCAAATTTTGTCGCACTAAAATCAGGTAACTTTTACATATTAATTTCTAGTATGTTTGACATAGGTTAAAAAAATTCTGGATTATTTACTAATGAATAAATAACAAGCAAATATGTTCAATAGTGATTACTTAATAATATTGTGGAATGTTTTTTTTTAAGATAAGGCAAGTCACAATTAGGTTAACAAACATGTGTCACAATTAAAGAAATACATTAGTCAAAAGCTGGAGGTTCAAGAGAGGGGGGGTCCAAATTATACTGAGGAATCCTTATTATAACCTGACTGGATCCTTGATAGAAAACTTGTCAAGAAAGGGAATAGAGCTGCAATAGACCTTTTGGTTCAGTGGAAAAAAGGGGATGTCCATACTGCTACTTGGATCCCATATGATGAGTTTATCAGAACATATTCATACTTTGACCTTGAGGCAAAGTCAAAATAAGGAGGAAGTATTGACACATTCCTATTCAATGTAGTATCAGTGTGCTAGAACAGCATCGGTCCAAGTGTTCAAGTGCAGTGCAGTGTGCCTAATTCATCAAGTACAGAGTGCAATGCTTAAGACTTGAGATTTAGTATCAGCCTATGCCAGAGCTCAGTATCAGTATCAAGCCTATGCCAGAGCTCAGTATCAAGTATCAGCCTATGCTAGAGCTCAGTATCAAGTCTCAGTTACAGTACTAATTCAGTTGCCAGAAGTTCAGTATCAGTATTAAACTCCTAGCATCAGTTAGTAGTCGGTGTAATTAGCACTAGTTACTAATGTTGTAATTCATAGCTGAGTCAGCAGTGTAGTTAGTTGGTTAGTTTAGCAATGTAGAGTGTTAGAAAGGAACTGAGTATAAATAGAAGGGTTGTAATCAATTACTGGGCATTGGATGTATGACTCATTTTCTTGATAAATAAAAAGTCATTACAGTTCTTCTTCTTCTTCTTGCTTACATTCAGTCTTTACTTAGATCTGCCATTGTTGAAGCTCAGGACATGGCTTCCCATGTTCGATCACCTCCTTCCACCATTCCTAGTTAACAATTTGGTATCAGAGCCCCTTGGAGTCGATACTCGAAGCCAGTAGGGAACAAGGATCGAGTGGCTCCACACGAGGATCCAAGGGAATCAGCAGGTTCTGGATGGGGAAAGGAGGTTTCTAACAATTGAAGGTACGATCCAAACCTTGAGCACTAAATTCGATAAGTTAATGGACGAGATTGCTAGGTCAAGGAGGGGATTCGAATTTCCCTAAATTCCTTCTAACCTAGCTGGGCTTCCTCCAGCTCCACCTTACTTTGCATCCATGGGAATACCTACACCCTTAGTTTTCTCTTATTTACGTCAATTCAAGCCAAATTCCTTTGGAGGAAATTCCTTTAGGACTCCCTTTGGTACCACTGCAATTGGACCTACAGTACCAGCTCCAGCTTTCTAATTCCCTGCCTCACCCATTACACCTACATCAGGAAGTATGGGACCTGTCTTTGGAAGGCACTGCACCAATGTTAGTCGACCAATGACCATGGGAGCTTCAAATGGTGTACCTAGTAACCCTATCAATGCTCAGACATGGGGACAACCTACACTGAAACTCAAATTACCAAATTTTGATGGTGAGATGGATGTGGAAGAGTGGTTAATGAGAGTTAAACATCACTCCAACTATTATGGGATTCCGGAATGGGAGCATGCTCAGTACAGTTGAAGGGTACAGCTGCCTATTGGTTTGATGGATTATGAAGATTAGAGGCTGCTTTATGAATTGGGAGGAGTTTTGTCAAACTATTAAGATGGAGTTTGGTCCATCACACTTCACAGAGTACATGATTGACCTTAAGTTGTTAATGCAAGAAGCTTCTGTACATGAATGTGATTCGCAGTTTAGAAAATGTTAAAGAGGGTGCAAGGAATTTCAGAAAGATGTTTGGTCAGTCAATATATTGGAGGCCTGAAGGAGGAAATCAGGTATGAAGTTCAGATTTCTAACCCTATTAACTTGCCTACAACCATGCAAGTGGCAAGGCTACATGAGGCTAAGCAGCTATGAAGAGGCCTTATAGAAGTTCACCATACATGGGGAAAAATATGAGTACAGCAGGGCCAGTGGCACAAACTACAGCAGATCAGAATAAGAGAGTTCAGATCAAAGTATAGTAGGGGGCTGTCAAAAAACTATAGGCACTCATACTCCTACTGTGTCCCCAAAAGAGCTCACGAGGAGAAAGAACTTAGGGTTATGTTTTTTATGTGATGAGAGATGGTTCAAGGGCCATAAGCGCAAAGACGAAGTTGTTCATGCTAGTTTCTGATATAGACAACCAAAGCCAAGATTCTTCTGACACATGGGAACATAATATGAGTGTTGCTCTAGAAGAAAAGGAGAGTATATTTGTCATATCATTGCAAGCCTTATCAGGAAACCTACACCATTCTACTATGAGATTGAGGGGGACATTGCAGAACAAACCAGTAATAATTTTGGTTGATTCTGGGTCTACCCACAGTTTCATTGATACTAAATTCAATGAGAGACTGAACCTTCCTTTGACTTGAGTCCTTTGAGGTGATGGTGGCCAACGGTGAAAAATTATTTAGTCAGGACTATACAAAGGGGTGATGATAGATTGTCAGGGCAAAAAAATTACAGCAAACCTACTTCAGTTGCCTATAACAGGTTGCTAGATAGTGCCAGGGGCAAATTGGTTGAGTACCTTTGGTGACATTGTATGGAATTTCCAAAAACTATTTATGGAATTCACAGTAAAAGGGGAGATTCAACAATTCAAAGGAATAAAGGCCGGTACTAGCCATCTGAACCAGTAAGCAAGGACCAAAGGTAAAAACCACAAGTCTTCATCATACAACTTTGTTCACAAGCCTTAAAAGTGTTAGAACTTCTCAGGAAGACACTTCAGAGTTAAACTACTACACTGCTGCAAAAGTAACTTATTTGATGAACCTACAAGTCTGCCTCCAAAAAGGATTATGACCACAAAATTCCATTGATTCCAGGAGCTTTACTTGTATGCAGTAGGCCATATAGACATCCCTATACTCATAAGAATGAGATTGAGAAGTGAAAGAAATGTTGAGCACTAACATTATGAGACCAAGCAACAGCTCTTATTCATCTCCAGTTATCCTAGTGAAGAAGGCAGGTAGGAGTTGGAGGTATTGATTACAGGACTTCAAAATCAAAATACGGTTAAGGATAAATTCTCAATTCCTTTCATTAATGAACTTTTTGATGACTTGTATGGGGCTAATTGTTCACCAAATTTGACTTGAGGGTTGGGTATCATCAAGTAAGAATGTATGAAGGAGAAGTATACAAGACATCTTTCAGGACACATGATGGGGAATATGAGTTTTTGGTAATGCCTTTTGACCTCACCAATGCCCCCTCTACATTTCAGGCCATGATGAATGATGACTTTAGAGAATACTTAAGGAAATTTGTGCTTGTATTCTTTGATGATATACTGGTGTACAGTAAGAATCAAGATGAACACTATGAACAATTGCAGTGTGTGTTTGAGAAACTGGAAGAGAATCAGCTCAGAATTACGAAGAGCAAGTGTTCCTTTGTTCAAAATCAGGTGGGGTACTTATGTCATGTCATTTCTGGCCAAGGAATTGAAGTGGATAATGATAAAATCAAAGTTGTTGTTCAATGGCATATTCCTCATACCATCAAAGAGTTAAGGGGTTTCCTTGGACTCACAGGGTACTATAAAAGATTTATTAAGGGACAAGGGTTATGGTAGTATAGCTGGTCCCTTAATCAATCTCCTAAAAAAGAATGCCTTTCATTGGAATAGCCAAGCACATGATTCCTTTGAAAGATTAAAAACTGCATTGACTCAACCTCTAGTTCTCAGTATGCCAAACTTTCAAAAAGAGTTTTGTGTTGGAGGGTGATGCATCTGGGGAAGGAATTGGAGCAGTTCAGTTTTAATGCAAGAAGAAAACCTACAGCTTTTCTCAGCCAAGGATTAAAGGGAAGGGCAAGGATCTTATCTACCTATGAAAAAGAATGATTGACATCTTGTTGGCGGTAAATAAGTGGAACCAGTATCTGTGGGGAAGAATTTTCCTTAACAGGACTGACCACAAATCCCTAAAACATATGCTGGAACAAAAAAATTATACAAATGCCCAATATAAATGGGTCATGAAGTTGCATGGATATCAGTATAGGGTAGAGTATAAAAAGGGAAGAGATAATACTGCAACAGACAACTTGTCTAGAAAGGGGAGGTAAATGTAGCAGCTATTAATATGGTCAGTGCAGATTGGCTAAGTCGGTTTATGACTCAAATGGCTCAATCAACCAATTATCAGTCTCAAATGAACAAATGGGAGCAGAGACAGTTGTATACTAGCAAATATATACTGTGTAATAGGCTATTGTATTACAAGAACAGACTGTTAGTAGACCCCAGTTCTGAATTTGCTACAACCATGTTAAAGGAACACCATGATATGCTAAATGCAGGCCACTCGGAAACCTTGAAGACATTACACAGGTTGAGAAGAGTCTGTTTCTGGAAAGGGGTGAAGAAACATGCTAAAGATTATGTGAAGGCTTGTGAAGTCTGCCAAAGGAATAAAAAAATGAGAACTTGTCACCTGCAGGCTTGCTACGGCCCTTGTCCATTCCTGAGAGTATGGAAAGATATTTCTATGGACTTCATAGAAGGTTTACCAAACAGTCATCATAAAACCACTATACTAGTTGTGGTGGACAGATTAACTAAATACACCCATATATTTTCCTTGAAACACCCATACACAGCAGCTATGGTGGTCAGATTTTCTTAGGAGGAGTTTTCAAGGTTCATGGTATGCCTAAATCTATAGTCAGTGTATAGTCAGTGATAGAGATCCTATATTTACAAGCCAATTCTGGAAAGAATTCTTTCAAATTACAGGTAACTCCGTTAAAATACAGTACTACATATCACCCACAGTCTAATGGCCAAACCGAGGTAACTAATAGATGTGTGGAAAGCTATCTAAGATGTTTTTGTGGTCATAAACCCAGAGAAAGGAGTAAAGGACTGAATTTTAGTTTAACACCAATTGGTACACTTCAACAAGAACCACTCCTTTTGGGGCTGTGTATGGTAGGACACCTCCAAACATACTTATCTATCTGCCTGAGTGTAACCTCTTAAAATGCAAATTTTTTTGCTGTTTTTCGTCTACTTTTCATGATTCGCTATTCGTCGTTCGTTGTTCGTGGTCGTTCGTGGTTCGTTTATAAGATCTAGGGTTTCTACATATCTCAGTTGGTTATTCGTCGTCGGTTGAGATTCGTTGTGCGATCTAGGGTTTCAAAGACCTCGTATTTCGGTTGCATCTGCAAGTATGGTGGGGACCGAATCTTCTAGCGAAGTTAATAGTGGTGGTGGTAGCGGAGGTGGTTCTCCTTTTACTGTTATTCATAATGATGAATTGGGAAAGTCGATTATAGCGGTGAAACTCAATGGTGCGAACTACTTTGTCTTGTCCAAATCTATCAAAGTGGTGTTAAGGGCGAAGAAGAAGTTAAAGTTTTTTATGGAAGAACCCCGCCTGAAACTTCCGCTGAGTATGAAGATTGGATGAGTGCAGATGCATATGTTATGTCGTGGTTGTGGCATAGTATGGAACCACATATCGCTGCTAATGTTCAATGGTGTGAATCAAGCAAACAGATTTGGACATCTCTGGAAGAATCATATTCGAAGAAGCGAAACGTTGCCCGTATCTATGAGTTGTACGAGTTATTGTTTAATACAAAGCAAAATGGGAACCCTGTGAATGAATATCTGGCTTCCAAGAAGGCTTTGTGGGAGGAACTGCTTCAATATCATCATACTACTGATTTGAAGGAAGCTCGGAGACAGAAGGAAGAGTTTCATGTTTCACTTATCCTAGCCGGCTTGGATCCTGCGCTCGAACCTTATAAAGCTCAAATCATTGCTGAAGAGCAGTTACCTACGGTGGCAAATACTTTCTCCCGTCTCAATCGTTCCTTTCTGGGACAGAGTTCTGTGGTGCCGATTACTGACTCTTCTGCCCTAGTTTCTAGTGCTGTTGGTCGTGGTGGTGGACGTGGTAGTGGACGTGGCGGTAGGGATGGTGGTCGTAGCTTTGATCGAGAAGGAGGCCGTGGTGGTAGAGACAATGGTCGTGGTGGTGGCCGCGGTGGTGGTGGTGGCGGTGGCCGTGGTCAACCACGAAAGTGTAACTATTGTGGAATGCTCGATCATGTGGAAGACTATTGTTAGGACAAGTGGGACAAACCAAAATATGCACATCAAGTGCATGATGAAAATATGCAGTCCCAGGTCACCACTTCTGCTCCCAGAGATGATACTTCGGGTTACAATCAGACTTCAACGTCTGATACCTCATCTCCATTTGAACAGATCCTCCAAAAGTTGAACGCGCTTGCTAGTACCAACCTACTGCAACCATGGCACATATAGGTAATCCTGCTTTTGTGGCAACTCAGTCACCATCCACCTCGTGGGTTATCGACTCAGGAGCAAGCTCTCACATGTCTGGTATAACATCTCTATTTTATAATCGTAGTTCCATGAAACATAATATTATCTTGGCTGATGGGTCTACTCGGCATGTGCTTGGAAAATATGTCATTCACCCTACTCAAATCACTATCATTATTTGATTCATTATATGTGCCTAATTTTCCATTTAATTTGTTATCTGTGAGCCAGTTAACCAAATCTCTTCAATGTTTTGTGACATTTTCTCCCAATTCGTGTGTTTTTCAGGACCTCGGGACGAAAAAGATGATTGGTTTGGGGCATAAAAAAGATGGACTGTACTACTTGGATCTACCTGGAAAGGCCTTCACTTCGTTTATACTTCTCCGTTGCAGTGTCATTATCGTTTGGGACATCCGTCTTTGGCTAAGTTAGGGCGTCAAGTTGTTCCTAGTTTGAGTCATGTTTCTAGTCTTGAATGTGAGGCTTGTCAGTTAGGCAAGCATCACCGTAGTTCCTTCCCTCGTCGTAGCGAGAGTCGTCAATTAGTCTTTTGATCTTGTTCATTCTGATATTTGGGGTCCGTCTAGAGTCAAAAGTCCAAAAAGATTTCAATATTTTGTTATTTTTATTGATGATTATTCCAGAATGACTCGGTGTTATTTAATGAAAGAAAGATCTGAGTTTCCAAATGTGTTATCTGTCTTTTATAATGAAGTCTATGTTCAACTTGATAAACGTATCAAAATTCTGCATTCTGATAATGCTTTGGAGTATAATCAATCTTCTGTGAACAGTTTCTGTGTTGATCGTGATATGATTCATCAAACCATTTGTGTCCACACCTCTCAACAAAATGGTATAGCCGAACGCAAACATCGACACATTTTAGATGTGGCTCGAACTCTCAACATGCATGTCCCTAAACAGTATTGGACATATGTCGTTCTTACTGCATGTTATCTAATTAATCGCATGCCATCATCTGTATTAAAAACAAATTTTCATTTACCATATTACATACAGATGTCGCACCTTTTTTCTTATCTCCTCGAGTGTTTGGATGTGTCGCTTGAAACATAATCGAGATAAGTTGGCTCCTAGATCTCTGAAGTGTGTCTTTCTTGGTTATCCCCGTACTCAAAAAGGTTATCGTTGTTACAGTCCACAGTCACGCAAATATTATGTCAGTGTGGATGTTACATTCTTTGAGTCTACCGCTTTCTTTCCTTCAGGAGACCGTTGTATTCCTTTTACAACAGATTTGACATCTTCCATACCACTTTCGGTCATTCCTGAATCAATTTCTGTCTCCATTTTCCATTTACAGGTTTATCAGAGATCCAAGGATAGACCAGTGGTTCTGCAAAATTCAGCCATCAACCAATCATCTTCCGTGCATGAGATTTCTGCTCTCATCACCACAGATCCAGATGATCTTCCTATTGCTCTCAGAAAAAGAAAACTCCTTTGTACCACAAAGAATAAGCATCACATTTCTAACTATGTTTCATTACACCGTGCTTCATCATCTTTTCTTGCATTTGTTGTTTCATTGTCTTCTATTTCCATTCCCAAAACTTGCAAGCAGGCTATGTCATCTTCTGATTGAAAAAGTACAATGGATGAGGAAATGTATGCTTTACATCAAAATCAGACTTAGGAGCTTACATCACTTCATGTTGGAAAGCAGACAGTGGGTTGTAGATGGGTGTACACTGTTAAGTATCACCCCGATGGTTCTGTTGAGCGCCTCAAGGCCAGTGTAGTCAAAGGCGCGCATTGCTCCTAGGCGCAGGGACAGCGCCTCAGGGCACTCCAGGCGGAACGCAATTCTTAAGGCGCACCTAAGGCGCGCTTTTTTCGAGTGCCTTGGAATAGCTAAGGCGCGTCTTGAAAATTTTGTGAAAAAAATAACATGTTTAGACTTTTTTTTAACTGTTGTACTGTTTTTAGACTTTTTTGAACTGATGTACTTTTTTTTACTGTAGAAATCCGACATATATATATATATATATATTTATTTTTTATTTTTTTTATTTATTTATTTTTGTGCCTCGCGTCGCTCGGGCGCGCGCCTTAAGTGCGCCTTGCGCCTCGGGCGATTTGTGCCTCGGACGATTTGGACCATTTGCGCCTCGAGTGTGCCTTGCGCCTTTGACTACCTTGCTCAAGGCACGGGTGGTTGCCAAAGGGTATACTCAGACATATGGTGTGGATTATATGGAGACTTTCTCTCCAGTGGCTCGGCTGAATTCAGTTCGGATTCTTATTTCTGTGGCGGTTAATCACCAATGGCCTATATATCAGCTGGACATAAAGAATACTTTCTTGCATGGTGACTTACAAGAGAAGGTTTATATGGATCAACCACCGGGATATGTTGTAGCAGAAAATAAAAAACTCGTATGTCAATTGAAGAAAGCATTATATGGACTGAAACAATCACCTCGTACTTGGTTTGACAAGTTCAGTTCAGTTCTCATTCAGTATGGCTTTCGGCACACCACATCAGATCAATCAGTATTTTGCCATTCTTCCTCAGCAGGTATTATCGTGTTGATTGTTTATGTTGATGATATCATTATATCTGGGAGTGATCATGCTGGGATTGTGGACTTGAAGGCCTACCTTAGTCGTCAGTTTCATACTAAGAATTTGGGTCTTCTTCGATATTTTCTTGGAATCGAGGTTGCTCGATCTAAGAAGGGTGTGTATCTGTCACAACGCAAGTATATTCTAGACTTGCTCTCCGAGACTGGGATGTTGGAGTGTTGGCCAGTTGAGACTCCTATGGATTATCATGACAAGTTTGATGCTGACAGGGGAGAGTTATTTGAGGATGTTGGATATTATAGACGTTTGGTTGGCAAACTTATATATCTTACTGTTACTCGATCAGACATCACATGTTGGAGTAGTTAGTCAGTTTATGCATGTCCCTCGGCAACCACATTGGGAGACTATCTCTCGCATTCTTCGATACTTCAAGGGTGCACCTGGAAAGGGTTTGTTGTACAAACCTTCCCAGTTGCTTACGGTGACTGGGTTCAGAGATGCTGATTGGGCAGACAGTCGCAGTGATAGGTCTACTTCTGGCTATTGTACGTTTGTGGGTGACAATCTTGTCACGTGGCATAGTAAGAAGCAGAATGTTGTGGCTCGTTCTAGTGCAGAGGCCGAGTACCGTGCGATGGCTCATACAGCTTCTGAGATAATGTGGGTACAGTCTCTTCTTCATGAAATGGGATTATGATTCCTATTCCGATGGAGATGTATTGTGATAATCAGTTGGCAATATTTATCGCAAGTAATCCGATATTTCATGAGCGCACGAAGTATATCGAGGTGGATTGTCATTTTGTTCGTGATTTGTTGCTGAAGAAACAGATTGTCACTCCTTATGTTTGGTCAGAGGATCAATTAGGTGATATCCTCACCAAACCACTTGCTCGTGGTCCATTTTCTGATTTATGTAGGAAGATGGGTATGTCTGATCTATATGCTCCTGCTTGAGGGAGGGTGTTAGAGTTATTTTATTTTGTTATTTATCAAATAAGGGTATAATAGTAATTGTGGGTGTATTGCATATCAATATAAATAGACATGAGATGCAACAAAGGGTTTAAGGCCCTTGCAATCCCCTTTCTCATATTCTCTCTTCTCTTACTTTTTTCCTTCTCTTCTCCATCTCCAAACTTTACTATTATAAATAAATAATTATTTATTTAGGTATTTCATGTGTTAGCCTATTCTTTCTTTCCAAGAAAGACCTACTTTCTAGAAGAATCCTTGATTCCTTGATTTTAGAAAAAAATTTAACTAATCATGGGGGACCAACCCATCCCTAACTAATCAAAAGATTAGTAACTAATCATTATTTCCCTTTATCAACCCCTCTCATGTAGAGAACAATTTACTCACCTCTTCTTCCCCGAGCACCCATCCTCACTCCAGATCCCCAAATTCATCTCCACCTCCATTCCAAACCCAAGCTCCTATTTTTCCTCTCACAGCCTATACCCCTTTCATTTTCGAACTCAGCCATGAACATTTCTCTTGCAATCTAGTTCGAGTCTGATCTGTCCCAATGTACTGACCTAGAATCGGGGTTGAGACCTCGAAGCGAGCTCGAGATCGGGAGGAGGCAGTCGATCCTTGCTTAGGAGCGTGCCGACGACGATCAAGTTGGGTCAGCTGCATCGTCTTCCTCGTGTCAACTCAAACGCAGGAATTCTTCACTGGAGTTCGACCTCCAGTAAGTAATGCCCTAATCCACCTAGATTCCTCTTATATTCTAGTTAGGATATGGTTTTTTTATCACCAACTGTTTGTGTATGTTCCTTGAAAGGGATTTAAGAGTAAAAGATAATGTATGGTTTGTTTAAAACCTATAGAATCTAGGTTCATTCTAGTGTGTGTGTGTGTGTGTCTATATATATATATATATATATATATATATATATATATATATATATGTTGCCTATTATGTGTTTGTATCAATGTCTAAATGTATTAGGATGCTAAGTATAGAATTACCAACTTCAGATTGTGTATCAGTGAGCTTCATTGGTAAATTATCAGACAACTAGTGTTTATGTGTCTATGGCTCAGTGTCATAATTGAATCACGTATCAGTACTTTATTTGAACAACAGTTACATTTTGGATGTCATATTGGGTGAAAAATCGTGATAAACACTTGTGCTCATAACTATCAGTTCATATTTGAGTATTGATTATGAAGGATACATGGTGATAAATACTTATGCATTCTAAATGGTAGTTGGAATATATTGTGTTAGTGTATCAGTGAATGCAATTGTGTATCAGATGAAAATCATGATCACATCAATGATGTACCTAAGCTTATATCAGTGTAGAATTCAAAGCCATAGTGTTAGGAGTGTTACACATGTGCAGATGTTAATACCTATTTGGTTGCAGGGAATAAGAATACCAGGAAACTCGAATGGAGTAATTGTAATAACTTCGACATTTTGTTCTCTATAACAACTTATCAAGAGAAAGGGTATTGAATCTCTCACGACAGGTAAACAAGTTCCTGAAGATTGTAATGGATATTATGTTGATGTTCGCTTCGAGTAATTGTAATAACTTCTAGATCCTTTTGGATTCTCATATATCATTTTTGCTCTTATCTTCCCATAATATTAATTGCAATTGAGTAGATCTTACCTTATCATAAATTGAAATGTTGATATTGTATACTCGGAGGTTTAGACAGCGTATTACCACCGATAATGCGGCATAGACTGGACATTACCACCGAATATCCGGAACGGGTCATGACACTGAGGTTGCACAAGACAAGGAGGTAGCTGAAGCTACAGCTACTAGAGACAATGCATTGCAGCAGTTGAAGGACAATTTGGTTCTGGCACAGGATAGAATTAGAAAATTTGCATATTTGCACAGAACATATAAAAGTTTTGAAGTAGTAGATCGGATTTTTCTTAAACTACAACCCTATAGGCAAAAATCAGTGGTACAAAGGAGACCTCAAAAGCTTTCCCCAAAATTATAGACCTTACCAAGGACTGAAGAAGTTTGGGACTGTTGCCTATAAGCTAGCCCTGCCACAGGAAGCACAAATTCATCCAGTGTTTCATGTGTCACAATTAAAGAAATATATTAGTCAAAAGCTGGAGGTTCAAGGGGAAATTCTAAATTATACTGAGGAATCCTCATTAGAACCTGATTGGATCCTTGATAGAAATCTTGTCAAGACTCAAGAGAGGGAATAGAGCTGCAGTAGACCTTTTGGATCAGTGGAAAGAAGGGGATGTCCATACTGCTACTTGGATTCCATATGATGAGTTTATCGGAACATATCCATACTTTGACCTTGAGACAAGGTCAAAATAAGGAGGGAGTATTGGTATATTCCCATTCAATGTAGTATCAGTGTGCTAAAGCAGTATCAGTCCAAGTGTTCAAGTGCAGTGTGCCTAATTCATCAAGTATTGAGTGCAATGCTTAAGACTCAAGATTTAGTATCAGCCTATGCCAGAGCTCAATATCAAATCCCAGTTTCAGTACTAATTCAGTTGCCAGAAGTTAAGTATCAGTATTAGGCTCCTAGCATTAGTTAGTAGTCAGTGTAATTAGCACATTAGAAGCCAGAAACTCCTAGGAGGTCAACGAATCTCAGTAAGAATCTTCGATTCGGCGTTTCTTACTTGGGAGCTCGTTTGGAGCTCGTTTTTTCGATGACGGGAGCTTCGTTTCTCAGGAGACGGAAGCTCGTTTCCCCGACGACATGATCGCTTCCCATAATATGACCATAATTTAGAAGATGACATAAATTTTGTGAGAGAAATTGAAATATTTTTAATACACATTTATCAAAGTACCAAGTAACTAAATTTTTTTTACTTTGACGTCATAAAAATTAACATGCGAAAGATCTCTCTGTAACTTTGAACTGAACTTTATAAATTCTAATAAATTTTAAGATATTTATAAGTTTTGATAACAATAATTAATAAACATTAAAAATTTATTAGCGCACGCTCCCATCACGCTCCCAAATTTAGAATCTTCTAAGTAGTCGCGCTTCTCCGTCCCCGCTCCCGCCTCCGCTTCCGTCCCCGCTCCCGCTTCTGGCTTCTAAGATTAGCACTAGTTACTAATGTTGTAATTCATAGTTAAGTCAGCAATGTAGTTAGTTTGTTAGCTGAGTCAGCAAATGCAGTAGCCAGTGTTAGAAAGGAACTGAGTATAAATAGAAGGGTTGTAATCAATTATGGGCATGGATGTATGACTCATTTTCTTGATCAATAAAAAGTTGTTACAGTTATTCTTCCTCCTCCTCTTGCTTTCATTCATTCTTTAGATTCTGCCATTGTTGAAGCTCAGGACATGGCTTCCCATGTTCGATCACCTCCTTCCACCATCCTAATGGAAGAGGTTAACAAGTATTTACTATTTTAAAACAATTGCCATTCATGTGGGGAATTGTTGGAAACTATATAGTTTCAGAGTGAATGAGAAATTGGATCTCATTAATTAAATATAGTCTTAAGGGTAAAATTGGTAATACAAATAAATATCAATATATATATGTTGGAAATAATTTAATTATTTAATTATTGAATGAATATTTTAATGGTTGTCTCTTTGAAATGAAACATTGTGCCCATTCATTTCTCTCTTCATCATATATAAAAGAGTCATAAATCCAAGCAATTCATTCATTCATTCATACACTCAAGCATCAAGTCCATGAGTGAGAACCATCATTATTTCGTCAGTTCCTATGGTTTGAAGTGCTGTTACCGGAGGAGAAGTACCATTATATCCTGGGAGACTAACGCCGTTAAACCGTAAGCACCTGTGCGGGACGAATATTGTCTTAAGGACAGTGAACCAAGTTCAGGCCTCGGTCTCGGTTAGATCGTTTATTTACGGTTTGTTTATTTACATTTATTTGTATTTCTGATTATATATGCAATACAGTATATTTTCCTAACAATATCTTCATGAAACATTATCTCTTAATTTGAGAAGGGACATGGGACTCTTCAATGGCAACCTTCCAATTTCTATATAAAGACCCCATAGGTGTTGTATTAGATCATCGGATTTTCTTAAAAAAACTACTGCATAAGGAGAGAGTTCCATCTACTCTTCGTTTGCTCGTCTTTCCGGCTTGGAGTGCTACTACCGGAAAGAGTGATCGTTGTATCATGGGAGACGACAACCAAAGGACCATCAGCACCAATAGCAGGGTTGAATCGTCTTTAAGGTGGAGAATTCAATTCTCGCCTCGATCAGAATATTCATTTGGTTGCATCGAAATCCAGGTTCTTAAATTTGTTCTATGTTGTGTTATGTGTGACTACATGCAGTATATTTACTCCAATCGTTTTCTAACATACACAACAGAAAACCCTACAAGAGCATCAATACCTGTATGTAGGGATAAGTGTTGGCTGCGGCTCTGTCCCCAATAAGCATGGAATCGCACTGCGAGAAGTTCCTTGCCCCCGTAGCCCTGGGCATCACCTGCACGAGCCCCCGGTAGCAGTTCCTGGACTGCCCCGCCGATATCCCCTTCGACACGATCCTGCTCCTCGTGTTCTTCCCCTGGTGTATCATCTTCGTCCCGGTGTCCGCCTGCTGGTGGTCCTTCGTGAGCGCCACCGAGTAGAACTCCCCCACCGACTCGTCCCCCCTCAGCACCACGCTCGGGTACTTCCACGTGATCGCCGACCCCGTCTCCACCTGCGTCCACGAGATCTTGGCCTTCGCCCCCGCGCAGAGCCCCCTCTTCGTCACGAAGTTGTAAATCCCGCCCCGCCCCTCCTCGTCGCCCGCGTACCAGTTCTGCACCGTCGAGTACCTGATCTCCGCGCGCTCCGCGCAGTGCAGCTCGACGACCGCGGCGTGCAGCTGGTTCTTGTCGTAGCTCGGCGCGGTGCAGCCTTCTAGGTAGCTGACATAGCTGCCTTCCTCGGCGATGATGAGAGTCCTCTCAAACTGCCCGCTCTCCTTGTCGTTGATACGGAAGTAGGTCGAGATCTCCATCGGCGAGACGGTGTCCTTGGGCACGTAGCAGAAGGATCCGTCGCTGAAGACGGCGGAGTTGAGGGCGGCGTAGTAATTGTCCGCCGACGGAACGACCTTCCCCAAGTACTTCTTGACGAGGTCCGGGAACTCCTGGATGGCTTCGGAGATGGAGCAGAAGATGACGCCGGCTTTGCGGAGGGTCTCGCGGTGGGTGGTGGCGATGGAGGTGGAGTCGATGACGGCGTCGACCGCGACGTTGGCGAGGCGCTTCTGCTCGTTGATGGGGACGCCGAGGCGCTCGAAGTAGCGGACCAGCTCCGGGTCGACCTCGTCGAGGCTGTCGAGCTTGGGCTTGCGCTTGGGCTCGGAGTAGTAGGTGATGGAGTCGAAGTCGATGGAGGGGTAGGAGTTGTCGGACCAGGTGGGCTCCTTCATGGCGAGGAAGCGGGCGAAGGCGTCGAGGCGGAAGCGGAGCATCCATTCGGGCTCGGACTTGAGGGCCGATATGGAGCGGATGGTGGACTCGGAGAGGCCCTTGGGGATGGAGAAGGACTCGAAGTCGGAGGTGAAGCCCCACTTGTAGTCGCGCTTGAGGAGGCGCTGGATCGTGTCGGGTTCGGAGGGGGAGGGGGAGGGGGAGGCGGGTTTCGGGTCCGTCTGGACCGAGCGGGTGGTGAAGAGGGATGGGGGTGTTATCGGGTTCCGGATCCGGGTCAGGTGGCGGGGGAGGAGGACGGGTTTGGGTTTGGGGATCTGGAGAGGGCTCAGGAAGGAGGAGGAAGAAGAGGAAGCCATTGATGTGAGACGAGCTGAAGAATGGGATGAACAATGTGTGGAGTTGTTGCAGCGTGTGCTTTGCTTGCGGCCGGCACTTTTATAGAGTTGTGGGCCGTACACGTGTCCTCTTTGATTTGTGGCTGGCTTGAAAGGGCAAACGCACCGCCCTTGACCATTACATTTATTTTGACGTCTAATATAATACCTAAAATTTACTTTGAAAGAATTAATTTATATTATCTAAATTAAAAATAAAGAAATATTCTGTCAACTAACCGACGCAACTGACACGTGTGTATAGTAAAAGACAAACGTGAGTTCCAATTTGGGTCCACTGTTCAATTTTTGTCAACTCAGTTGGCCGAAATTGTGCTTACAACTTGGTTGGCATAATTTGGACGGTGGGGTCCGCGGTTTGGTGTGGTTTGGTTCGGTTTGATTTGGTTTATGATTTTCTTTTTAATTAGTTATGTTTTGATTTTTTTATTTAGTTTTATTTTAGATTTTAATTTTTATTAATTTAGTTTTTTTATTTAATTTAGTTTTGGAATTTTGTTTAAGAAAATTTACTTTAACGGAAATAAAAAATTTAATTAATTGCAAAAAAATTTTTAAAAAAAACGGTTTGCTTTTTTTAAATAATTGTAAAGAAAAAAATTTTGTTTGCAATGTTTGATAAGAAAAAAAAACTAAATAAAGAAAAAAAAAATTAGTATTTTTTTTGTGTTCTCTAATGCTTAGTTTATTTTAATGGTTTAGTTTTTTTTATATAAAAAAAAAATAAGAAGACTAAGTAAAGAAGAAAGACAAATAATAGGTTGGGGAATGATTTGGTTTTTATTTGGGTTTGAAATTGGGTCTGGGTCTATAGATTGGTGTTGGTTTAGTAGTTGGTTTATATCCAACGGCTATTTCACAACCGCTCTTTCAACGACTCTTTTATTTTTTCAACGTTCATATCCAACGTTCGTCTAACGTTCGTTTCGAAGTTACCTATATAAACGTAGTATTTGTTTCATATCAGCATATCAAACATTGCAAACAAAATTTTATTTCTTTCCATATGAAGTTTCTTTTTTTCCACACAGGAGAAGCTCAGTTCAATATACAATCTTTGAAGTCCATTTTCTTGTATCCATGGATCGAAGTATAACAATACTATGCTCGCTTGGTGGTGTACTAAATGGGTTAGCTTATGAAGGAGGTTTAGTTGAAGTTCTTTTAATTGATCAAAATATTTCGTTTGATAATTTACGTAATCTAACAATTGAAAAAATTTCTATTGACTATGAATTTTTATTGGTACATATTTATCTATCTAATTGTATAAATTTAGTTAGTAAGGAAACATGAAAATTTATTCTTGAAGTTAATATACAATCACCATATATTAATATTTTTGTGACTCCACCACCAAGAATTAGTAGTGCTCCTAGTTTTTCTCACCAAGTTATTTCATTTACTGAAGAAGAACATAGAGTAGATGATGGTAATACCGACGATAAAAATAGTGATAATTTAATAGAAAATATAGATGATGAACTTGATGATAATGTTTATAGTTTAAACAATTTATTCATTGGAAGATAATTTATGAATCGTCATGCATTTAGAAGTGTTATTAGTGATATAGCAATTGCAAAAAAAATTGTTGCAGGGCTATTAGAAACAATGTCAATGGAATTGTATATAAATATAACGTTTCTAGTTGTAATTGGAGAGTGTACGCTAAAGCCATTGGCAACGGCGAAACATTCGTCATTAGTACGCTAGAAAATGTACATTCTTATTTATGTGGACTTACAACGAAAAATCATCCATTAGCAACAACTATATGGGTTAAGAATAAGATTATTGATAAAATTCGTGATAATCAGTCGTATAGTCCATCGCATATTATAAAAGATATTTACAGGGAACACCAAATACATATTAAATATTGTAAAGCTTGGAAAGCTAGAAAAATTACTCTATCAGAAATAAATGATAGTTATATTGATGAATATAGTAGTCTTGAAGAGTATGCTTTTACAATCATTGAGACAAATCCAGGTAGCAGATGTTATATAAAGACTACAAAAAATAATAAGTTTCAAAGAATTTTTATTTGTTTCAAGGCATGCATTGATGGCTTTTTAAGGGGATGTTTACCTGTGATTACTACTGATGCTACATTTTTTTCCTCTAAATTTCAAGGTATTTTATTTATTGTGTGTGCTCATAATCCTAACTATCAATTATATCCAATTGTTTATGTTGTTGCTGAGAGCGAAAACACGGATTCTTGGACTTGGTTTCTAAACAATTTAAAAACATATTTTGAAGGTAGTTTTAATGCGTGGGATACAATTGCTTTTATATCAGATAAACATAAAGGATTAATAAATGTCATGCGTGGTACTTTTTCAGAATTACCTCATTTTTTTGTATTCAATATTTTAAACAAAATTTAAAACAAGTATGTAGATTGCCTTATTTTCAACGTAAATTAGACTACCTTGCAAGATGTTATAATGAGACAGATGCGAATATTTGCTTTGAAACAATTAAGGATGAAAACATCGATGTTTACAATTGGCTTGTTGGAGTAAATGATGAAACTCGTATTTTATCACACTGGATAACAACTTATTCTCCTTGTCCTAGATTAGGTATTAACACGTCAAACCTTGCTGAATGCTTCAATAACTAGGTTAAAAACTTACGCGATAAAACAATAATAACACTACTTGATGGTATTCAAGCCAAAATTATAACACTTCAGGACAAAAATCGACAAAAAGATAAAAATCTTGCAACTGATTATTGTCCGAAGATGTTAAATACTATAGCCAGTATCACAAGAAAAAGACACCAGCTGCAAATATTGAGTATAGTTGGTTAGTTGTTTGAAATACTAGACCGTGAAACAAACAGAACATATGTTGTTAACTTAGATAAAAAATATTGTACATGTTTTAAATGGTATCATACTTGTCTGTCATGTGTACATGTAAGTTATGCTTGTAATTCTAAAAATATTAGCATCGAGAGTTTTTATCAAGGTATTTTTTCCAAAGAAGCATTAAGAAGCGTATATAAGCCGCACCTAAAGCCAATTACAGTCCCTTACAATATTCAAAGTACATTGGTTATAGGCGACATTGGAGTACCAGATGTACGACGAAAAGCGAGAAGACCAAAGAAGAACCGCATCATGACGAAGGATCAATCTTCAAGAGATCTTCGATGTAGCAACTATAATGGTTTAGGACACAATAGAAGAAGATGTACCAACCAACCAAGAGAATAAATGCATTGGCATAGATTTTCTTAGAAAAATTATAAGTTCATTGATGTAATTTTATTTCTAATACATAAATTTCTAATAAAACCTAGAAGTACAAGATTTGCATTCTCTGCCTCTTGTCATCCTGTCATAATACCTACGAGGCCTTGGCCTAAGACCAAGTCTAGTTCTTCTTGCTACTGTACCATCGAGTCTCTCCCCTGGCAATGGTGCCCATGGGTCAAATTTACCAGTCTCATGTGTCTGCACCGACGCTGTTGGAGTCACAAATAACTGAGTAGCTGTATCAAACTGTGGTGCATCAAATATAGAAGTGGTCATCTGTGTCACTACCATATTTTCTAGGAAAGAATATTTTGGTCATTTTATAATTAATTAAATATTGTGCATGTTAAATATTTATTTATTATATTATTTATTTATTGTTAGATGTTAGTATATTATTTTGGACTTGTGTTAGTGGACCAAACTAGTTTAGATTAGACCCATGTACCAACATTTATTTCTAGTTAGAATTGAGCCCAATAATAAGCCCAATCATTAGGAGGAGGATTAATTAAGTTAAACCAATTATACTAGAACCTTCCTTCCTTAATTATTTCTTTATGAGAAGCCCCAAGGGGTATTTTATACTTTACATAGTAGCTTGGGGAGGGAAAAATGTGGTCGGCCTATATTCAAATGAAGGAAAAATTTCTTGCTCTTTATTTTCAATTCAAATCTAGATCTAGAATTTTTTCTTCCGAATTTCTTCATTCCCACATCAAATTCTACCGAAAAAAATTCAATTCCTTTCCAAATCATAATTGGCGGCCATTAGAATAAGGAGGAAGCAAGAATCTACAAGGAGAAAGTAAGGATCTACAAGAAGGAGCAAGGATCTACAAGTTGGAAGCTCTTTTCACTCAATTTGGAGGTTTCATTAGGAATCCATCTCCCAATATGTATAATTCAATTTTTTTTCTCTAATTAGACTCTAAATCTATGTTTTAAGCATTAGGAACCACTCCATATGCTAAGGCTACCCATAGGAATTGGAATTATGTTCATAGGAGGCCTATGGAGAAAGTTATGTGGTATTTTGTGTCAATTTTGAAAGAATTCCGATATTGACACAATTTATGTTTGTCAATAGGTCAATTAGACCAAATTGACATGTGTTTGATTGTGTGTGGCTAGTGTCATGTCCACAATTGGATACGTGTAGGTCGTATCCCGACAATTTGGAGATACGGATTGATTTGGGGGTTATATATATATATATATATATATATATATATATATATATATATATATATATATATATATATATATATATATACGGATTGATTTGGGGTTATATATATATATATATATATATATATATATATATATATATATATATATATATATATATATATATATATATATATATATAAGCACATACATACATATATATGTATGTGGTTTATATATATATATATAGTGTGTGTGTGTGTGTGTGTGTGTGTGTGTGTGTGTGTGTGTGTGTGAGCTTGAGGGAAGAAGAAACAATAGAAAAATAGTGAGAAAACAATGAAAACAATGAAGAAAATTAATGATAAGCAGTAGGAGAAAAGCTGAGAGAATCAGCTAAAAAGCAGCAGATAAGCAGCAAAAGCAGCAGCAGAAACCGCAGCAGAAGCAGAAGCAGCAGTAGTAAGCAGTGGCAAAAGCAGAAGCAGGAAGCAACAGCTGCAGCAGAAGCAGTAAGCAGCGGCAGCAGCAGCAGCTTTTTAATAAGCTGTAGCTTATTGATAAGTTATTAAGTTAGTTTATATATATATATAAGTTAGTTAGCTTATTTAATAACCTAGAAAGTTAATAAGCTAGTGTATATATATATATATATATATATATATATATATATATATATATATATATATTAATTAGTTTATATTAAAAAGCTAGTAGTTATGTATATATTGTAAATAAGTTGGTATATAATATATATGATATTTATATATACATAAGCACTAGTTAATATTAGTTAGTATTATTTCTAGATTACCTTGAGATACACCAAGGTAATGAGAGTGAGATATCTTGGGTACGGGTATTGAATATCAAGGGGTATGTTAGTATATAGTTTAGTATAGTATTGTTATAAGTTTAAATACATATTAATACATATTAATGTATAGTGAGGTGTATGGGTATTAGTAATATATTAGATATTGAATTATCTTGAGATACCAAGGTAATGTCAAGGTATTGGATTTTACTCAAGGTATTGAGTTTGCACATCAAGATGGGAGTGTAGTAGGTGTGATACCGCTTTTGGTTCAAAGCCAAGGTATCCACTTAGCATTAGTTTAGTTAGGAGTATTATATATTTTGTTTGTATACATATTATGATATTTTCATATCTAATAAATTACGTATCTTATGATACGGTATCTTGTTGGTTTTCTAGTATCTTAGTATAGCTAGTATGACCTAGTTACATAGTGTATGGACCCAATATCCTAGAGATGGACTCATACAACCTAGAAATAGCTAGTTTGACCAAGTTTAACCAGTTTGACCTAGAGTTGACCTAGTTTGACTGTTTTGACTTAGAAATGACTTTATAACCTAGAAGTTGACTAGTTTAACTTATTTTTATTCCAAAATCTTGTATTGATGTAATATTCCATATTTAGGTCTTCGAGGCACCGTACCAGACATTTTTGATACTGTTCAACGGATTTCAGGTAAGTACATTCTCTGATAGTTTCTCATTTATGATATCCTCTATGTCTCTTGTATTTAATGTAGATATCCTTGATTTCTTGACACGATGGTTACACGGATTGGTATATCCGGATATTATCATGAAATATTATTCCTTGTTATTTACGGTGTATCTTGTGTAAGCCTTATTTCCTTGTTCTTCTTGTACAAATACAAACATTGGTTCATGAGAAGAGTAGCGCCCTTCTTGTGAAATCTTGTGTCATAACGTACCATGGTTGGATCTACTATACCAATCGGGGGCGGGGAGTATTTAGTGTAGATATGTGATCATACCCTCCTTGTGCATGTCTTGTTCCTTGTGAGTGTTGATCATACACCGCACGTATGATTAACCAGGCAATTATCCATGTACAAGTTCCCAAGCCGATCACATGTTAAAGCTGGTATTCACTCACTTAGTAGTAGTATTTCTTGTTCATTTCTATATTGCTCATTCTTATATTTATTTTCAGTATTCCTTTATTGCATATCTCTTGTACCTGTATATTGCATGTTGTATATTCACTCTATTTACTGTTACATAGTTGATATTATTTATTATAACTGTTGTTAGAGATGTACTTTGCTCCTTTTCTGACTGGATATATTTTTTTCAGAGAACACTGAGGAGTGGTATCCCACTCACTACGGGCCTCAGGATGTTGTTGGCTTAGAGCCAGAGACCTTGGTCCAGGAGGGTCTCATCCTGACTGAAACAGACGACCCATGACTTGTAGCATAGTCGTTAGACTCTTTTGTACTGGATTTGTCTACAACATTATTATTTAGTATTTTTTGACTCATTGGATATTATTTGTCTCGTGAGCTGTATTGTGACTCTTCTATTCTTTTATCATATTCTTGTGATTGTTCCATCTTATAGATCTGTGATTGAGTATTCATATTGCATTGATGGCATTGTTATATCTTGGTTGTTAGATAGATAGATTATCCAAACAATGTTCTACGTCCGATGTTGTGGTATAGGCTGGACGTTGTTCACTACTTGTGCCCCTACATCGGGTGCGGGTCTTCACAATCTGCATGTAATAATCCTAATAGTCACCACAAGGCTGTGACGTCCCCTTGTCCGTCTCTCGGTCCATTTATGGGGTATATGCCTATGACGTCCCCTCGCCCGCCCACTGATAAGTGCCCTGGTCAGCCTGCTGGAAAGTGCCATGGTCAGCATGCTGGAAACTGCCCTGCTCAGCCTGTTAAGGGACCTCGTCATCTTGTTGAGGCGGGCTATTCATATGCCAAACATTGGTATACTTTCTACACGGACGTGCTTGCCGTCGGCTAACTAAGCCTTGAGGATAATCCGATGGAATATGTAACAGAGGGTTCGGGGGAGTCGAAATTGCTTGCACATTATCCAAAAATGATCTTACTGCTGTACTCAACGGTTCTCTGTCACCTTCACTTTTCCAGGTAGGGGTAGTTTGGTAATTTGGCATGAATATTTATTTTAGAAATATAATATTAAATATTGTGCATATTGTGCATATTATTTATTGTATTATTTATTTATTGTTAGATGTTAGTATTCGATTTTGGACTTATGTTAGTGGACCTAACTAGTTTAGGTTAGATCCATGGACTACATTTCATTCTAGTTAGATTTGAGCCCACTAGTAAGCCCATTCATTAGGAGAATAAATTAACTAGTTAAACCAATTGAATTAGAACCTTCCCTCCTTAATTAATTTCTTTATGACAAGCCCCAAGAGGTACTGTGGACATTTCATAGTAGCTTGGAGGAGGAGTAGAGATCGGCCACCATAGAGGGAGTAGAGAGACTCTCTCTTCATTTTTTATGCCAAATCTAGATCTAAATTTTTTTTCTTCCAAATTTCTTCATTCTTACACCAATCCCTACCCAAATTCCTTCTAAATTCCTTCTCTACTCATCGTTGGAGGCTATTAGAACAAGGAGGAAGCAAGGATCTACAAGTTGAAGGCTCTTGACACTCATTTGAAGAATTGCATTATGAATCATACTTCCAATAGGTATAATTCAGTTTTTCCTCTCTAATTAGACTCTAAATATGTAATTTGATCATTAGAAACCCTCTCATATACTAAGGATACCAATATGAAGTGGAATTATGTTTCATAGGAGGCCTATGGAGAAAATTATATGGTATTTTATGTCAATTTTGGAGAAATTCTGAGATTGGCACATCTTGTATTTGTCAATAGGTCAATTAGACCAAATTGACATGTGTTTGATTATGAGTGACTAGAGTCGTATCCAGAAGTGGATATGTGTAGGCCGTATCTCGACAATTTGGCGATACGGGTTGATTTGAGGGTTTACTTCCGACACGGGAGGTTTGAGCATGTCATATTTTGACACGGGCACGTAGATAAATAGCTAACACTTTGTGTTGCTTCTAATTATGATTTTAGACTTGCTTGTGTCCTTCGGGGTACGTTTGGTGGTGTGGTGGAGCTGTATCGCAAGCGTAGCATAGATTGAGTGTAATACGGGTGCGGTGCTTTGATTCTTTGCATTATAATTTAATTTACCTTCGTTATAGCTATTAGAGTATTATAATTAGAATTGTTATATATATATATATATATATATATATATATGTGTGTGTGTGTGTGTGTGTGTGTGTGTGTGTGTGTGTGTGTGTGTAGATGTGTGAATGTGAGCTGGGGGAGGGAAATAAGCATGACGGATAAGCAGCAAGAAGTAGCAGCAGAAATAACAAGAAGCAGCAGCAGAAGCAGTAAGCTGCAGCAGCAGCAACAATAAGTAGCAGTAGCATTAGTGTGTAGCACAAGTACTTAGAGATTAAGTTATAGATAAGCTAAGTTAGTTAATACTGTTAGTTAGTTAGTTATGTATAAATGTTAGTTAGTATATATATATATATATAAGAACTAGTTAGCATTAGCATTGGTTAATATTATTTCTAGTTTACCTTGAGTTACACCAAGGTAATGAGAGTTGAGGTATCATAGGGTATGAGTATTGAATATCAATTGGGTATGTTAGTATGTTAGTTTGGTATAGTATTGTTATAGGTTATGAGTATAAATGCATGTTAGTTTATAGTGAGGTATGTATGGTTAGTTAGTTAATGTTAGATATTGGATTATCTTGTGATACCAAGGTAATGTCAAGGTATTGGTTTATACTCAAGGTATTGAGTTTATATATCAAGATGTGTGTGTAGGTGGTGTGATATTGCTTTTGGCTCAAAGCCAAGGTATCCACTTAACATTAGTTTAGCTAGGAGTACTATATATTTTTTATCTTGTATTTTCATATCTAATAACTTACGTATCTTATGATACGGTTTTGTCTTGGTATCCTAGTATCCTAACATAGCTAGTATAGCCTAGTTACATAGTGTATGGACCCAATATCCTAGAGATGGACTCATACAACCTAGAAATAGCTAGTTTGACTAGTTTAACTTATTTTCATTCCAAAATCTTGTATTGATACAATATTCCATATATAGGTCTGTGTGACACCAGTTCGGATACCGTTTTGCATTATTTACTTTGGACCACAGACGAGTATATCTCTCTGTTAGTTTTTATTTTATGATAGTGTATATATCATTTATTCTAGAACTGCGTACTTGATACCGACACTTGGTTACACGGACTGGTACTTTATGGATCCCGTCAGGAGATGTTATCCCTTACCGCGTACAACGGGTACTCCTTACACATGTATTTTATCATGTGCATCGGGTATTAATTTTTATGTGCTTCATGTGCATCCACTATTTTGTGTGCTAGTGTGACTATATCGTATTCATGTGTGTAACATGTCGTGATTGGATCCATGAGTATTGGTTGGGGAGGGGGAGTAAAAGTTGGTTATGTGATCAAGCCCTATTTATCTCATGCGTATGTCGATTAAACACCTCACATATAATCGAGTTACCTATTTACCTCATGTGAAACCTAAATCGATCACATAACGAACTTGCTCTCTAAACCACATAGTTAGTATTCATGTTCTTCTACTTACAGTTTATTTCCATATTACCAGTATTTACTTTTAGTTCTTTATTGTGAATATTTGTCTATTCTCACATGTACTTCCATTTATTAATACTTGTGCATCTTGTATCATTTTTTATTACTCGTCATATATGCTTTACCATGTATTTGGAGTTGCTTTCAGAGTTTTGTACTTCGCTCATTTCTTGATTGGATATATTTTTTAGATGATTGGCTAGAAGAGCTGTGTCCCACTTATTACGGCCCGCATGATGGTGAGCCACTAGAGGACACTCCCCTAGAGCGGGAGGATATAGTATCAGTGACCGAGAAGGCCTATTTATATAGTTGTGGACTTGTACTAGTCTTATTTTGGACTCATAGCATGTATATATATTGTTTTGGAGAGTTGTTGAGCCTACACTTATAATATTGGTCTTGAGGATATTTTGTGACTCTTATTTCTCTTTTATTCCATATCATACTTTTATTCTCCTTAGTTTGATATTGTGATTGAGTATAGTTGACATTTATCAGATACCATATTTTTTCTCCGTTTGGAGTGGAGATGATTGACAGGTACCATGTATATATTGTTTGAGATGTTTAGATAGTAGAGTTAACCCAGACAACGTTCTACCGCCGATGCTGCGACGTAGGCTAGACGTACCCACATACTCGTGTCCGAATATTCGGGTGCGGGTCGTGACACATTTTTAGTGGTGGCCCATGCAGGTCATTTATGTCTTCGAGGTCGCAACTAGTACAATGTCGTAGTAGTGCTCACCTAGAGTATTGCTACGAGCCTGCCTTAGGATATATGATCTAGGATGAGAGTATACTCAATCATAACTATGAAATATTCTAATTTATCGATTTTGCAACATTTATCATTCTGAATATTGATTCTTTGAAATATTACTGTCTTTCTTTGATGATATTGTATCTTGCACAGTATTGACTTATTTGTTTCAATATGTCTTCAGGATGCCTCCGAAGATCAGATTCTTTCGCTCGGGAGCAGCGGCAGCTTCCTCAACTACTTTCCTGCTTGCTACGGAGAGGGCAGCAGCTACTACTGCTTCTTCGCTAGTTGAGAGGGTCGTCTCATCGGTTCAGGTGGGGATCTCAGCAGCCGCCTTTGGGGGTGCTCCTTCCCCAGTTCGGAGGGCAGACCAAGCTATTTCCGAGGGACTTCTATCCCCGCCGCCTGCGCCAGTTAATGCTACCCAGCTGTTCGCACTATTCCAGCAGATGATGGAGGCCCAGAGGGCCCAGGCTGAGGTACTGCACGGGCAGACTGATGTGATAAGACAGGACATTGAGAATGCCCACCAGGTGTCCATTACTGCAGTAGAGAGGACAGCGCCATCATAGCCAAATGAGGTACATCCCAGGCCCGGTACCATATATGACTTCAAGAAGTTGGATCCCCGACCCTTCAAGGGGACAGAGGGCATTATATATGCAGATGACTGGTTAGAGAACATGGAGCGCGTCATGCGCTTATCCCACCTTGCAGAGGATCTGAAGGTAGAGGCAACGGGACTACAGATGATGGACATCGCCAGTACATAGTTTCGGAATGAGCTATAGATTATCGATCCGGGACTGACATGGGATGGGTTTAAGGACTTGTTCAAAAGAAAGTTCTTTCCGCCCATCGAGAGACTTGATCTGGAGCGACAGTTCCAGAACATTCACCAGGGGAACATGTCGGTAGAGGAGTATGCCGCAAAGTTCGACAGACTGAGCAGATATACAGACTATATGGTGAGGGATCCTGAGATCCGGGCGAGTAGATTCAGAGAGGTCCTGAATTAGGAGGTTAGGGCTCTCATTTCCCTGAGCCATGAGATGTACGCATATATCTTGAGGGAGGCCCGCAAGGTCGAGAGAGACCTGAGTTTGAGGTCCAAGAGAGACCGAGATATTTTTGGTGGTAGCCGCAGCGCGGGTCCAGCCAAGAGGCCCCATTTCCAGCCACAAAGACTGCAGTTTCCTGTGCCTACCAGAGCACCAGTACAGCAGACGCACCAGATGCATAGGCCAGCCCAGCCAACTCGTGTTTGCCCCTTCTGTAAGAAGTCAGGGCATGAGTGGAATATTTGCAAGAAGGGGCTTAGTCAGTGTTTGTTTTGTGGCTCAGTAGACCACTAGCTGAGGGATTGTCCTAAGACGTTAGCTCGTACAGATCGGGACATAGCCCCGATTCAGAGGATACCCGCGAGACACCTAGCAAGACAGCAGAGAGGACCTCCTTTGCCGCTACAACAGCAGAGATTCGCGCAGCACCAGCAGCAGAGAGGTGCACAGAAGGGCAAGCTTTTGCACTGACCGTGGAGGAGGCAGAGCCGGTCGGATGTCACGCCCCAATTTCGTAGAATCGATAGTCGTCCCCCGGACGTGACACCGTACGGGCCTAGGTTGCGCACCGCACAAGGCTAAGGTATTTTGCATAGCGAGCACATATTCAGAGTACGCGGATAAATTGAAACACAAGTTAAAACATGGAAAAGTTCTCTTTTTATTGATAATGAACATCTATTACAAACTCTTGAACGAGTCATAAGGGTTGTCGCACAAGCTTACAAAAGATGACACAAAATAAGATAGTTGTCCTTTTACATTACATCCATTTACTAAAACTTCAAATATAAAGACCTCATGGTGGAATGATGGCCTTTCCACGGAGCTGCATTGAGTTTGGGTTGCTAGCTCATTGCTTCAAAATACTTCAAGGGTGGCACGATCTGAATGGGTCGACAGCTGGCCTGGATCGGGAAGACGACTTCAGCTCCTCGCTCGGATCTCCTTAGTGCGGAGAACCTATTTCAACGAGGGTCAGTACATCGAAATATACGGGTGAAGGTGAACTAACCCAACTATACCAATCAATACGTTGTTTATATGAAGCATGCATATTATTTATGGTCTTTCTATCTTACCTTAGTTCATTTTACAGCAAACAATAGATATGTAATTCAATGAAATACTTGCCACAGTTCGGTGATATTTACCTGTCCGTCTGAACCACCTGCACAATACTTACTATGTCCTTCCCTGACACGAAGACACAAGTTAGCTTGCAACAGGTTTAAATATACGTGGCGATCACTGGCAAGAAGCCATAAAGGACAATAGTCATTGACGAGGATGGTATGTAACGAAAATACGTGGTGCGCTGCAAGCATCCCGTCAATCACGTAAGACTAAACGTTGGGTTTCGCCCGGATCGGATCAGTGCCAGTGCCCCAGCGACCGTCCGCAGGAACCATTGACCTTGTGCACAAGTTTTTCGTGATCAAACAGCGTTCATGTTAAGTTATCATTTGATGCATTGAGGCAATATGAGTACAAGACAAGCAACATTACATGATTCATTTTGTATAGTCTTTCTGACAGTTTATTGCATAACAAGTGTGTTCCATACTTAGCACAATTTATAGAAGAAGATGCATTCTAACTAAAATTGAAGCATGTATAGAACATTTTAAACGAACTAGCATACAATAAGATAACCGTTCACAAGTTTGATTGACAAGCTATAATAATCTAAGTCTATTTCTTTTTATCTTGACGTCTTTTAGTTATTAGTTGGTATCGTTTGATCGGGGCAAATAAGAATACAAGATTTTAGATGTGAAGACTCGGAAGAAGGGCCAACTGAATCGAATATAAGCCACTCACTTAGTTGGTTGGAAGGGAGAAGGAAAGAGGTGCTTCAGGACTCCGCTCGTACGTCGCCTACTGCTCGTTCACCTGCATTGCCACGCACAGCTGATCAATACCTCTTCCACTCTTTCTAATCTAGGAATTGAAGTACAGTTCAACGAACAAAAATAATGAAATCCATCGAAAACGTTCAAGAAAATGCAAGCAAATCCAAAAACTAACTCAAGGCACGAAAGCAACAAGCGACAGCGAAAACTAGGCAACAAAAGATGCAGCGGAGAGGTCCCTCCTAACTCTGCCGCTAAGTCGATCCTGGGGGCACGGTCCACTGAATATAGGAATCGATTCTGAAGAAGCAAATCCATCACTAGGATGAGTTTTTGTTTTAATCTATCCCGATCGAACGATACCGTCTTTGTATTTCTTAGTCGCGCTTTCCGAATAGGGGGAACGAGGCACCATATCGGAGACGTTATAGCAGGTTCAGTCCTACTTGATTCTTTTCCAGCTCATGCTTTATTTGATTTCGGTGCTTCACATAATTTTATTTATGTATTATTTTCTTTAAAGCATAATCTAGAGGCTGAACCATTGGCGATGACTTGCAAGATCACGACCGAGGGTGGCATTATCCCGGTCAGTGATGTTTGCAAGGACCGGAGAGTTTTCTTGGGAGGCCGAGAGTTGAGCGTGTGTCTACTCGTAATGCCACTTCTGAGCTACGATATAGTACTCGGGATGGATTGGTTGAGTAGGCATCATGCTAGTATCGATTGTTGTAAACTCCCTCGACCAGATTTCAGTAAATTAGGATTAGTTTAGACTAATTAGAATTGTGCAATATTTTAAAATTTTATTTATTATATAATCTATTGATTGTGCACTTGTTTATTACACAATTAATTAGGGCATCACACTAGCTATTAAACCCTAAACAAATTTCACATCCCTGCCCTAGACTTGTTAGACTACACTTTCTGTATTTTTAGCAACTTCCAAAAACCTTGTTTGGTGCTTCGTTTTATTTATTTCCTATTTAAATTTCTGCTCTTTACCATCTATGTACCCCTAGAGATTTGAGGACCAGTAGGCACCTGTTTGCCCAACCAAAAATACGATAATATTCTACTCTAATTATATTACAATTATCGTATTGACACCGTAGAAAAATTATGACCCTAAAAGCCTCTAAATAATTAGTGAACACCGTGCGCAGTATTTATTAAATAATAAATACGATGACCGTATCACCTGCAGAATCAGACCCTGCATCTGCCCAAACTCACCCCACACTGTCCAAAACATTTTCCCCAGCTATTTCCCTCATTTTTGTACAATTTAGAATTTTGGAAAATCAGTATTTAAAATCAGGTAAATTACGAAATTACGCAAAATACCAAATTCATGCATTTATGCAAATATTGAAAAGTTAGGGGTTTATATGCAAAATTGCATGCTAGGTGGCCTAATCCTATTGGCTAGACCATAGGTGGGTGGGACCCACCATAAAAATCCAGAGAAATCCAGGAAAATATCCCAAAATATCAAAATTACCAATTTACCCTTAAACTTCCCAATATTTACAATTTTGCCATTGCCTACACACCTATATAAACCCTAGTACTTCCCTCCATTCCAACCCATCCCACCACCACCACGGCCACCCTCCGCCCACCGGACCACCGCCGAACCCGTCGCCACTTCCCTCCCTTTCCCTCCGACCACTGCCACCCCCACCGGACCACCGCCTCCGCCGCCCTGAACTCCACAGCATCATCCCGACCACCACCTCCACAGCTCCACCACCACTCCCATTCACCCCCAGCGCCGCCTCCGGCCATCGCCGACCACCGCCACCATCCCCAAACGCTTTGCCCCGACCTCCCCTACCTACCACCACCACCTCACCTCCCCACGACACCGCCTCCGGCCGCCCTAGCCCCCGCAGCAGCCACCACCCCCTAACCCTAGCTGCTGCCACCTTCATCCCCGACGCCTCTAGCCGCCACCACCACCGTCGTGGACCTCCGCCACCATCACCAACCTGACCGCCGTCCTCTCCTCTGCCGAACCCACCACCTTCCCGGCCACCTCCGCCGCTCCTCCGCCGGCCAGAGCCCCCGCAAGCTGTTGCTGCTGCTGCTGCTGCCAGTGGCCATTGCTGCTGTTGCTGCTTCTCCAGCCAGCTCCGCCGCCGTCCACCCGCCGTCGGCAACCCCTAGGGCCCACCTGTCAGTAGGTATACCCTTTATACCTATTATATATGTATTTATATATATATAATCCTATATGTATATATATGTATATATATATGTATATATACATATGTATATATATATGTATAATAATGTATTTATATGTATAAATGTATTATTTTATATATATATATATAATAAATGTTATATACTATTAATTACAGTATATTATACTGTATATAGATTATATCTATATATAACTATATTTTTATACATATATATTTATATATGTATAAATTGTATATAGGTATATATATATATATACTATATATATTATTATGTATATATGTATATGTATATGTATATTATATAATATTATGATATATATATATATATATATATATATATATATATATATATATATATATATATATATATATATATATATATATATATATATATATATATACATTTATTTCTATATATATATATCTATAGTATATATATATATGTGTACATATATTTATATATATATAATATGTATACTATATGTTATATATGTATATGTAACATATTTGTATATGTTATATAAATACTATCTATGCATTTTTTTTCTTTTATTTATTTTTCTGCATTTATTTCCTGCACTTATATATATATATATATATATATATATATATATATATATATATATATATATATATATATATATTATCTATATATTAAATATCCAGCTGGATAATACAGCTTATCTATATATTATATATTTCAATTCTTGCAATGTTATTTTAATTTATTTACTGTGCTGGATATTACAGCCTATCTATATATGTATATTTACAGTGGTCACATATAGACCCTGATATTATATATGTATTTACTTTCTGTACTGTCATTTTATTTATTATATATATCTCAGTGGATATACCCTAACTATTATATTTATTATTATATCAGAGGATACACCCTGATAATATTATATATCTATCGCAGTGGATATACCCTGCTACTATATATTTATACCTGCATTTATCTGTTCTTTATATATATACTATATATACTGTTATATATATATTATATCTATATATATATACCTACTATATATATCTATATTATATATGTGTATATATATATGTTTTATATTACAGCCATGATATTTACGAACCCTGTCTATTTTAACAGAAACCAACTTCAGCACAGCCAGTGACCCCCTGTCACCAGCACCTTCACAACTGACTGTAAAATCAGGGTTCCAACACTATCAGGGAGTAGGCAAGTATACCTTGCCAAGTTATTGTTTAAATTAAATTATGGATATCTACTTTGTTCTGAAATTCATATACCATGATCACCTGAGACTGCCTTGGGTACAGTCAACTGTTATGTTGACATGATATTACAGACTCACCAACAGCTGAGAGAATATCCTAATATTCTCCTAGACCCTATCACGGGAACACGTAACATGGTTGCATTACATATATGGATGTGAGCTGCGTATTTGATTAGCTACCAGTACGTGTGACCCGCATCACGGATTAGAATGACTCAGGAAATGTACGACTTGACATTTAGTTTCATTGGGATGGGAAAGATAACTAGTGGACGTATGGGACACCCCCTCCAATAATGTTTTATACCTTCGTACCAGTGATGGTCGATTGCAGAGTGCCCTTGAGTCAGGGGGCATACGACACATATACTAGCCAGTCGCCACGATTGGTGAATTACGTCAGCGTATGTCTAGCCACACATTCCCATGCGTACTACTAGATCTTTACTTGCATTTTCACTTAGTATGGTTAGCACCCTGTATTTATTTTCTTTATTCAGTATTTACATACATGGCATGTCATTTCCTGTATCTTGTTACGTCCCACTGAGGACCTGGTTCTCTGCCAGATCTAGACGAGGCTTTCTACCCCACTGTGTACGGCCCTGATCAGGAGGCCAGATGTGCTACCGAGGAGGAGCTCGAGGAGACACCCTCAGAGTATGCTTGACCATAGAGGCCTGCCACCTGGAGATGGAGATATTTTGCTCAGATAGACACTGCTTAGTCTATCTGATTTTTTTCTGCGCTATTATCAGTTTTTGTAGTAGACTTGTATTCTCACCAGTTGTGTATTGTATCAGACTCAGTTATATATATATTTCAGCACTTGCTTTTCTGACATATTGTTGTGGATGAGATAGTTTTACATGTTCTATACTTGTAGTATTTTAGGACAGCGTAGCATGTCCCTTTGGGTCCATCAAAGTGGATTAAGCCCATAGTGACGTGTCAGCTGGCCAGTGACACGTGGCCTAGTTCCTGACATTTTGGGACTGGGGCGTGACACGGTTTTAGTGGTGGCCCATGCAGGTCTATCTTTTTATTGCTAGTGGTATGATGACATGCCCAGCAAGCCTGCAATAGGATAGGAGCATTAGGTCTCATCCACACTGACACATCTAAAATATTTTTTTTATTATTGCATCTTGCTTGATTATCAATTATTATCTCCTTTGTCTTTTCTAAATACTTTATTTTCTTCAGAAATATGGACATACCCGGGAAACCTGCGAATAATGGGGCTGACCAAGCCACAAACACCTCGCCAAGTGTTCAAGGAACCCCGTCCAATCACCAGAATTCTGGCGAGGAGACAACACCGCAGGCGGAGACACCATTGCCTCCACCTCCAGCCTTGCCAATCCTAATGCCACAACTTGAGGGTCAGCCTCAAATGTTGCAGTTTCTCCAGACTATGTTGCAGAACCAGTGGCAACAGACTGAGGCCCTGAGACAGTCTCAGTGGCAGCAGACTGAAGCTCTGCGACAGACGTTGATGACGGCTTTGGAGAGAGCTACTACTCCGGCACCCGCACCTGTCCAACCAGCGGGCACAGTTCGAGGCTTTCGCCAAATGAGCCCGAGAGACTTCAAAGGCAACGAAACTCTTGAGGAGATCTCCGACTGGATCTCCAACACCGAAATGCTGCTAGAAGGATCGCAACTCACCCCCGACCTATGGATGACCGCTGTGAGGGGCCAACTTCTTGGCAACGCCCATCACTGGTGGGAATCCATAGAGCGCAGCGTCGGCAAAGACCAAACTTGGCAACAATTCTTGGAGCACTTCAACGCCAAGTACTTCCCAGCAACAGTCCAGAATGCCCTATACTCCCAGTTCCTGCACTTAGAGCAGGGAAACATGACTGTCGATGCTTACGACGCGGAGTTTAGTCGACTGAGTCGTTTCGGTGCTGATCTGATCCCGAACGAGCTGAAGAAGGCTAAAAGATTCCACCATGGCCTTAACTACGAGCTCCAGAGGTACACAATAATGCAGTCAAGAATCTCCTACAACGAGGTTCTTACAGAAGCCAGGAAGCAAGAAGCAATTGGCCGAGGAGCAAAACGCTCAAATTCAACCTTCCCGGCCAAGAATCAGCAAGGATCAGGAGGACCTATACGTCGTCCCCAATATCAGACTCAGCAGACGACGGGGCCTTACCAGAAGAAGGAGCTCCCGACTTGTCACTATTGTGGTAAGAAAGGACATTGGGCCAGTGACTGCAGAAAGAAGCTAGGATTATGCCTGCTATGTGGAGCTAAAAATCATATGGCCAAAGACTGTCCACAACGCAGAGATGCAGCACCTCAGCAAGGGCAGAAGCCAGGAGCACAAGCCCAGAAGATGCTACCCTCCACATCAGGAGGATATCAGCGAGGAACACCCTTGCCTACTCAGGAGGCCCAGTTCAAGGCCAGACAACAACCTGGAGGGCAAAGGCAGGGACAAGCCTTTGCGTTAGCTGCCGTTGCAGAAGAGCCTGAAGGGGAAACTATAACAGGTACTATTTTAGTTGCATCATTACCTGCAACTGTATTATTCGATTCTGGGGCTACTTTGTCTTTTATATCCAGTAGTTTCGTAACCATGCACAAGCTATCTACTTCCCCGCTACCCAAGTGTTGGAAAATACTTACTGGAGGAGGTATTGTTCCAGTTACCAACATTATCGAAATCTGTCCGGTAGTTGTTTGTAGTAGAGGACTAAGAGCGCAATTTTTGGTACTCCCAATGCCAAATTTTGACGTTGTCTTAGGCATGGACTGGCTAAGCCAGAACGATGCTATCTTAGACTGCCGAAGGGGTAGTGTTATCTTCAGACCCCCAGATCACCTGGAGTTTGAATATGTCCGAGGAACCATAGAGCAAGGAGTAGGCCAGACTCCTAGAGCTTACATGGCGATGGAGACAGCACTTCCATCAGTTATAGCAGAGTTCGCGGACGTATTTCCAGAAGAATTGCCAGGCCTACCGCCTGACAGAGAAGTGGAGTTCATAATTGAGCTAATTCCCGGAGCTGCACCAGTATCCTCCAATGTATACCGACTGGCGAAGAAGGAGCTTGACGAGCTGAAGCTTCAACTGGAGGAACTACAAATCAAGGGATTTGTTCGTCCTAGTGCATCACCCTGGGGAGCACCAGTGCTGTTTGTACCAAAGAAGGACGGAACCTATCGCATGTGTATTGATTACAGAGCCCTCAACGCTCTGACAATCAAAAACAAGTACCCCTTGCCGAGAATTGACGACCTGTTCGATCAACTAACAGGAGCCGTGGTATTCTCGAAGATAGACTTGAGATCAGGCTATCATCAGGTCAAGGTACGTAGAGAAGACATTCCAAAGACAACATTCAGAACTCGTTATGGTCATTACGAGTTTCTGGTGATGCCGTTTGGATTGACAAATGCACCTGCTGTATTCATGAACCTGATGAACCGAGTCTTCCATCAATATCTGGACCAGTTGGTGGTAGTCTTCATCGACGACATTCTGGTGTATTCGAAGAGCCACGAGGAACATGAAGAGCACTTAAGACTGGTGCTAGAGACGCTGAGACAGGAGAGCCTTTATGCCAAGATGAGCAAGTGTGAATTTTTCCTTGATCGTGTTGCTTTTCTTGGGCACGTGATCACAGGAGAAGGCATCTCGGTGGACCCTGCAAAGATTTCATCTGTAGAGACATGGCCAACTCCGACCAATGTCTCAGAGGTGAGAAGCTTTCTAGGACTTGCCGGATATTACCGGAGGTTCGTAGAAAACTTTGCAAGAATCTCGGAACCAATTACTCGCCTTACCCGCAAGGAGCAGGAATTCTTATGGACTGAAGAATGCCAGACAGCCTTTGATGAGTTGAAGAAGCGTCTGACTACAGCCCCCATCTTGACTATACCATCTGGATCCGGAGGTTTCGTCATCTATAGCGATGCATCCGAGAAAGGATTTGGTTGTGTCTTAATGCAACATGGGAAGGTTTTAGCTTATGCCTCACGACAACTGAGGACTCATGAGAAGAATTACCCCACTCACGACCTGGAGCTTGCCGCAGTCATCTTCGCCTTGAAGCTATGGAGACACTATCTATATGGCGAACGAGTGGAGATCTTCACCGATCACAACAGCTTGAAATATGTCTACACTCAGAAGGACTTAAATCTGAGGCAAAGACGATGGCTTGAAGTAATGACGGATTTTGAGATTGATCTGCAATACCATCCTGGAAAAGCTAATGTGGTAGCAGATGCTCTAAGCAGAAGAACCTCGGCATTCTTCATGATCACCCAACCAGATCTGCTGAAAGATCTAGCAAAGTTGGGAATAGAGGTCATTATGCCAGGAATTGATGGCCAATTATCAAATTACCAGCTGCAATCAACCTTGGTGGAAAGAATCAAAGCTGCTCTACCAGCAGATGCAAGATTTCAGAGACTTCGTCAAAGAACAGAGGCTGGAATCCAGACTGGATGTCGCATACACGAAGATGGAACTCTAAGATGTGGCAACCGTCTTTATGTTCCAAATGGCGAACTTCGTAATGAGCTGATGTCAGAAGCTCATAGCTCAACATACTCTATACATCCAGGAGGCACAAAGATGTACAGAGATCTGCGGCAATATTACTGGTGGCATGGAATGAAGCGGGAAATAGCACGCTTTGTGGCTAAATGCCTGGTGTGTCAGCAAGTCAAGGCTGAGCATCAAAGATCTGCCGGTCTACTTTAACCCCTCCCAATACCTGAATGGAAATGGGAACACATTACGATGGACTTTGTTACAGGCTTCCCAAGAAGTCCTAGTGGTCGTAATGCTGTCTGGGTGATTGTCGACAGACTCACTAAGGCTGCTCATTTTCTACCTTTCAGAGTCGGACAATCCACAGAAGTCTTGGCAGATATATACATGAAGGAGATAGTGCGTCTGCATGGAGTACCAGTCAGTATAATATCTGACAGGGATACGAGATTTACATCTTACTTTTGGCGAAGTATGCAAGAGAGTCTTGGTACCCGTCTCAAGTTCAGCACCTCGTATCATCCACAGACAGATAGCCAGTCAGAGCGCACCATCCAGACTCTAGAAGACATGCTGAGAGCCTGTATGCTTGACTTCAGCGGATCCTGGGAAGATCATCTACATCTGGTGGAATTTTCCTACAACAACAGCTATCAAGCAAGCATCCAAATGGCTCCCTTTGAAGCTTTGTATGGAAGAAAATGCCGTTCCCCAGTATGCTGGAGCGATGTTGGCGAGAGACAGATTCTGGGGCCAGAACTGATCATTCGTACGGTGGAGAAAGTAAAAAAGATCCAGGGACACCTACAAGCTGCACAAGACAGACAGAAGCACTGGGCCAACATTCATCGCAGACCTCTAGAGTTCCAAGTAGGGGAGCATGTGTTCTTGAAGATCTCACCTACCAGAGGAACTATCAGATTTGGAGGAAGAGGGAAGCTAAGTCCAAGGTACATTGGACCCTTCGATGTGCTAGATCGCGTCGGAGAAGTTGCTTACAGGCTAGCTCTACCTCAGACCTTGGAGGGAGTACATGACGTCTTCCACGTATCTCAGCTGAGGAGGTACATTCCAGACCCGAGTCATGTGCTGGACTATTCAGAAATCACCATCGGGCCGAGCTTATCATATCAGGAGGAGCCTGTAGAGATTCTGGACCGTAGCGAGAAAGTGCTGCGAGGTCAGACTATTCCTCTTGTTCGTATTGCATGGAGACATCATGCACCAGGTGAATCCACCTGGGAACGGGAAGAGGATATTCGACAGCGTTATCCTCATCTATTTCCAAACCAGGGTATGTCCAATATTTCAAATTCAATCCTTCTTAATCATCATATGTCCTTAATTAATTTTTCATTTTCATTATATGTTTGATTTTATTTCGAGGACGAAATATTCTAAGGAGGGTAGATTGTAAACTCCCTCGACCAGATTTCAGTAAATTAGGATTAGTTTAGACTAATTAGAATTGTGCAATATTTTAAAATTTTATTTATTATATAATCTATTGATTGTGCACTTGTTTATTACACAATTAATTAGGGCATCACACTAGCTATTAAACCCTAAACAAATTTCACATCCCTGCCCTAGACTTGTTAGACTACACTTTCTGTATTTTTAGCAACTTCCAGAAACCTTGTTTGGTGCTTCGTTTTATTTATTTCCTATTTAAATTTTTGCTCTTTACCATCTATGTACCCCTAGAGATTTGAGGACCAGCAGGCACCTGTTTGCCCAACCAAAAATACGATAATATTCTACTCTAATTATATTACAATTATCGTATTGACACCGTAGAAAAATTATGACCCTAAAAGCCTCTAAATAATTAGTGAACACCGTGCGCAGTATTTATTAAATAATAAATACGATGACCGTATCACCTGCAGAATCAGACCCTGCATCTGCCCAAACTCACCCCACACTGTCCAAAACATTTTCTCCAGCTATTTCCCTCATTTTTGTACAATTTAGAATTTCGGGAAATCAGTATTTAAAATCAGGTAAATTGCGAAATTACGCAAATACCAAATTCATGCATTTATGCAAATATTGAAAAGTTAGGGGTTTATATGCAAAATTGCATGCTAGGTGGCCTAATCCTATTGGCTAGACCATAGGTGGGTGGGACCCACCATAAAAATCCAGAGAAATCCAGGAAAATATCCCAAAATATCAAAATTACCAATTTACCCTTAAACTTCCTAATATTTACAATTTTGCCATTGCCTACACACCTATATAAACCCTAGTACTTCCCTCCATTCCAACCCATCCCACCACCACCACGGCCACCCTCCGCCCACCGGACCACCGCCGAACCCGTCGCCACTTTCCTCCCTTTCCCTCCGACCACTGCCACCCCCCACCGGACCACCGCCTCCACCGCCCTGAGCTCCAGAGCATCATCCCGACCACCACCTCCACAGCTCCACCACCACTCCCATTCACCCCCAGCGCCGCCTCCGGCCATCGCCGACCACCGCCACCATCCCCAAACGCTTCGCCCCGACCTCCCCTACCTACCACCACCACCACCTTACCTCCCCACGACACCGCCTCCGGCCGCCCTAGCCCCCGCAGCAGCCACCACCCCCTAACCCTAGCTGCTGCCACCTTCATCCCCGATGCCTCTAGCCGCCACCACCACCGTCGTGGACCTCCGCCACCATCACCAACCTGACCGCCGTCCTCTCCTCTGCCGAACCCACCACCTTCCCGGCCACCTCCGCCGCTCCTCCGCCGGCCAGAGCCCCCGCAAGCTGTTGCTGCTGCTGCTGCTGCCAGTGGCCATTGCTGCTGTTGCTGCTTCTCCAGCCAGCTCCGCCGCCGTCCACCCGCCGTCGGCAACCCCTAGGGCCCACCTGTCAGTAGGTATACCCTTTATACCTATTATATATGTATTTATATATATATAATCCTATATGTATATATATGTATATATATATGTATATATACATATGTATATATATATGTATAATAATGTATTTATATGTATAAATGTATTATTTTATATATATATATAATAAATGTTATATACTATTAATTACAGTATATTATACTGTATATAGATTATATCTATATATAACTATATTTTTATACATATATATTTATATATGTATAAATTGTATATAGGTATATATATATATATATATACTATATATATTATTATGTATATATGTATATGTATATATATATTATATAATATTATGATATATATATATATATATATATATATATATATATATATATATATATATATATATATATATATATATATATATATATATATATACATTTATTTCTATATATATATATATATATATATATATATATATATATATGTGTACATATATTTATATATATATAATATGTATACTATATGTTATATATGTATATGTAACATATTTGTATATGTTATATAAATACTATCTATGCATTTTTTTTCTTTTATTTATTTTTCTGCATTTATTTCCTGCACTTATATATATATATATATATATATATATATATATATATATATATATATATATATATATATATATATATATATATATATATATATATATATATATATATATATATATATATATTATCTATATATTAAATATCCAGCTGGATAATACAGCTTATCTATATATTATATATTTCAATTCTTGCAATGTCATTTTAATTTATTTACTGTGCTGGATATTACAGCCTATCTATATATGTATATTTACAGTGGTCACATATAGACCCTGATATTATATATGTATTTACTTTCTGTACTGTCATTTTATTTATTATATATATCTCAGTGGATATACCCTGACTATTATATTTATTATTATATCAGAGGATACACCCTGATAATATTATATATCTATCGCAGTGGATATACCCTGCTACTATATATTTATACCTGCATTTATCTGTTCTTTATATATATACTATATATACTGTTATATATATATTATATATATATATATATATATACCTACTATATATATATCTATATTATATATGTGTATATATATATGTTTTATATTACAGCCATGATATTTATGAACCTTGTCTATTTTAACAGAAACCAACTTCAGCACAGCCAGTGACCCCCTGTCACCAGCACCTTCACAACTGACTGTAAAATCAGGGTTCCAACACTATCAGGGAGTAGGCAAGTATACCTTGCCAAGTTATTGTTTAAATTAAATTATGGATATCTACTTTGTTCTGAAATTCATATACCATGATCACCTGAGACTGCCTTGGGTACAGTCAACTGTTATGTTGACATGATATTACAGACTCACCAACAGCTGAGAGAATATCCTAATATTCTCCTAGACCCTATCACGGGAACACGTAACATGGTTGCATTACATATATGGATGTGAGCTGCGTATTTGATTAGCTACCAGTAC
Organism: Iris macrosiphon; assembly: GCA_036927795.1. Classification (NCBI taxonomy): domain Eukaryota; kingdom Viridiplantae; phylum Streptophyta; class Magnoliopsida; order Asparagales; family Iridaceae; genus Iris; species Iris macrosiphon. Next base: position 201,616,624 of record JAYESA010000002.1, on the reverse strand, counting down.
GTGTGACCCGCATCACGGATTAGAATGACTCAGGAAATGTACGACTTGACATTTAGTTTCATTGGGATGGGAAAGATAACTAGTGGACGTATGGGACACCCCCTCCAATAATGTTTTATACCTTCGTACCAGTGATGGTCGATTGCAGAGTGCCCTTGAGTCAGGGGGCATACGACACATATACTAGCCAGTCGCCACGATTGATGAATTACATCAGCGTATGTCTAGCCACACATTCCCATGCGTACTACTAGATCTTTACTTGCATTTTCACTTAGTATGGTTAGCACCCTGTATTTATTTTCTTTATTCAGTATTTACATACATGGCATGTCATTTCCTGTATCTTGTTACGTCCCACTGAGGACCTGGTTCCCTGCCAGATCTAGACGAGGCTTTCTACCCCACTGTGTACGGCCCTGATCAGGAGGCCAGATGTGCTACCGAGGAGGAGCTCGAGGAGACACCCTCAGAGTATGCTTGACCATAGAGGCCTGCCACCTGGAGATGGAGATGTTTTGCTCAGATAGACACTGCTTAGTCTATCTGATTTTTTTCTGCGCTATTATCAGTTTTTGTAGTAGACTTGTATTCTCACCAGTTGTGTATTGTATCAGACTCAGTTATATATATATTTCAGCACTTGCTTTTCTGACATATTGTTGTGGATGAGATAGTTTTACCTGTTCTATACTTGTAGTATTTTAGGACAGCGTAGCACGTCCCTTTGGGTCCATCAAAGTGGATTAAGCCCATAGTGACGTGTCAGCTGGCCAGTGACACGTGGCCTAGTTCCTGACATTTTGGGACTGGGGCGTGACAATTGTCGAGGAGGCAGAGTTTTGTTTCAGGCTCCAGGAGAGCCAGAGTTTGAGTTCTTGGTGATGTCATTTGGTTTGACTAATGCCCCGGCGATATTCATGGATCTGATGAATAAGGTATTTTATCAGTACCTGGATCAGTTTATGGTAGTATTCATTGATGATATATTGATTTATTCGAAGATCCCGGAGGAGCATGAGAAGCACCTGAGGATAGTTTGGAGACCCTTAGGAATGAGAAGCTATATTATAATCTTTCGAAGTGTGAGTTCTTCCTTGATAAGATCGAATTCCTCGGACATGTGATTACAGGAGACGGAATCTCAGTAGACCCGAAGAAGATTTTAGTAGTTGAGTCATGGTCTACCCCGAGTTCAGTGGCGGAGATCAGAAGTTTTCTTGAACTGACAGGCTATTATCGGAGATTTGTTCAGGATTTTTTTAGGATTGTGGATCCGATGACTAGACTAACCAGAAAGGATGTGGAGTTCGTCTGGACTGAGGATTGTCAGTCTGCTTTTGAGGAGCTAAAGAAGAGGTTGACTACAGATCCAATATTGACATTGTTATCAGGGACAAGATGATTTTCTATATATAGTGATGCATCGGGTAAGGGTTTGGGTTGTGTGTTACAGCAGAACACAAAGGTGATTGCCTATGCTTCCAAGCAATTACATCCGCATAAGAAGAATTACTCTACCCACGACTTGGAGTTGGCAGCAACTATTTTTGCTCTTAAGTTGTGGAAGCACTACTTGTATGGAGAGAAAGTAGAGATCTTTACAGATCACAAGAGCTTGAAGTATGTGTTTACACAAAAGGAGCTCAACATGAGGCAGAGGCGATGGTTGGAGTTGATGAAGGACTTCAATATTGCTTTACATTACCATCCAGAGAGGCCAACATAGTTGCGGATGCCTTGAGCAGGTATCAAGTAGCTATGTATTTAACGAGGGATAAACAATTATTGGCCGATCTTGATAGCTTGGGCATTGAGGTATTAGTTCCTGGAGTTGTAGCACGGATGTGGGGACTTCAGGTACAATCAGAGTTGATGGACTGGATCAGAGCCGCACAGTTCGAGGATGAGTTTTTGAGAAGCATCAAAGCACAGGTCTGGATAGGATTGGCAGAGGACTTCAGTATTGTAGATGATGGATCATTGCAGCATGGTACCAGGTTGTGTGTGCCGAGTGGAGCATTGTGCGAGAAGATTCTTCAAGAGGTGCATCGATCTTAGTACTCTATGCATCCAGGTGCCAACAAGATGTATGGGGACATGAGAGAGCATGTTTGGTGGTATGGTATAAAGTGGGAGGTAGCTAGCTTCGTATCCAGATGCTTGGTATGCCAGCAGGTAAAAACGGAGAGACAGAGGCTAGGTGGATTGTTTCAACCTTTACCGATTCTAGAGTAGAAATGGGAGCATGTGACGATGGACTTTGTTTCAGGGCTTCCGCATTCTCCAGGAGGTAAAGACACGATTTGGGTCATCGTAGACAGGTTGACCAAATCAGTCCACTTTCTGCCATTCAAAGTGGGTACGTCTACGGAGAAACTCGCGGAGATATATGTGCATCAGATAGTCAGATTGCATGGAGTTCCTGTGAGCATAGTTCCAGATCGGGATAGTCATTTTATGTCCCACTTCTGGAGGAGTTTGCAGGCTAGCTTGGGCACTCAGCTCAAGTTCAGTACCGCATATCACCCTCAGACAGACGGGTAGTCAGAGAGGACTATCCAGACTCTCGAGGATATGCTACACACTTGTGTTTTGGACTTTGGAGATTCTTGGGAGGATCATCTTCACTTGGTAGAGTTTTCTTACAATAATAGCTACCAGAACAGTATCGAGATATTACCATTTGAGGCATTGTATGGACGGAGATGTCATACTCTGCTATCATGGGATGATGTTGGTAAGAGAGCTTTATTGGGACCGGAGATGGTTGTGGATGTAGCTGAGAAGGTGAAGCTTATCATGGATAGACTTTGATTTGCATATGACAGACAACGGCATTGGGACGATAGCCACCGGAGACTATTGGAGTTTGAGATATAGATTTTGTTTGTATTGCTTGTGATTACTTGTTTTAGTAGAGTACTAAGGCTGTATTTCGTGCTAGGTTGGTGATCTGATTTTCTTAAAAATTTCTTCGATACGAGGTACGATTTATTTTGGTGGAGACAGAAAGCTTAATCCATGGTACATCGGACCTTTCGGTGTTCTTGAGAGGGTCGGTGCAGTGGCCTACAGACTAGACTTGCCGCCTGCATTAGAGGAAGTGCACAACGTGTTCCATGTGTCGCAGCTGAGATGGTACGTGGCAGATCCTAGCCATGTACTAGATCACTCGGAGATCGAGGTTGGTCCGACACTCAGCTATCTAGAGCAGCCTGTAGAGATTTTGGATCGCAGGGAGAAGGTGCTGCGAAACCAGACGATTTCTTTGGTGTGCGTCGCGTGGAGGCATCACTCGCCAGGAGAGAGTACCTGGGAGCAAGAGGCCGAGATGTGCGAGCGATATCCTTATTTGTTTGAGACGTGAGGTATAATTCTTTCTTGCTTGTATGGATTACTTTAGGTAGTTAGTTTCTTTTTTAATTTCGAGGACAAAAATTTTCTAAGGTAAGTACGTTTGTCACCCTCACTTTTTTCAGCTAGGGGTAGTTTGATAATTTGGCATAGGTATTTATTTTAGAAATTTAATATTAAATATTATGCATATTATAAATGTTATTTATTATAATATTTATTTATTCTTAGATGTTAGTATTCGATTTTGGACTTGTGTTAGTGGACCTAACTAGTTTAGATTAGATCCATGGACCATATTTTATTCTAGTTAGATTTGAGCCCACTAGTAAGCCAATTCATTAGGAGAATAAATTAATTAGTTAAACCAATTGGATTAGAATATTCTCTCCTTAATTAATTCCTTCATGACAAGCCCCAAGGAGTATTGTGGATATTTCATAGTAGCTTGGAGGAGGGGTAGAGACCGGCCACCATAGAGGGAGGAGAGAGACTCTCTCTCTCTCTTCATTTTTTTATTTCAAATCTAGATCTAGAATTTCTCTCTTCCAAATTTCTTCATCTTTACACCAATCCCTACCCAAATTACTTTCCAATTCCTTCTCTACTCATCATTGGAGGCTATTAGAATAAAGAGAAAGCAATGATCTACAAGGAGGAATCAAGAATCTACAAGTTGAAGGCTCTTGACACTCATTTGGAGATTTATATTGGGAATCCATCTTTCAATAGGTATAATTTAGTTTTTTCTCTCTAATTAAACTCTAAATCTATAATTTAATTATTAGAAATCCTCCCATATACTAAGGCTATCCATAGGAAGTGAAATTAGGTTCATAGGAGGCATATGGAGAAAGTTATGTAGTATTTTGTGTCAATTTTGGGAAAATTCTAAGATTGGCACATCTTGTGTTTGTCAATAGGTCAATTGGACCAAATTGACATATGTTTGATTGTGTGTGACTAGTGTCGTATCCACAAGTGGATACGTGTAGGCCGTATCCCGACAATTTGGCGATACAGATTGATTTGGGAGTTTTTTTCCGACACAGGGGTTTGAGTATGTCATATTTTGACATGGGCACGTAGATGAATAGCTAACACTTCGTATTGCTTCTAATTATGATTTTAGACTTGCTCGTGTCCTTCGGGATATGTTTGGTGGTGTGGTGGATCCGTATCGCAAGCGTACCATAGATTGAGTGTGATACGGGTGTGATGCACTCCATGTGTTTGATTCTTTGCATTACAATTCAATTTACCTTGGTTATAGCTATTAGAGTATTATAATTATAATTGTTATATGATATAAATATATATATAGTTATATGTATGCTTCTAATTTCATTGTGATGTGTTGGTGGTCCTTGGAGAGTAGGAGAGTTCATGTGCATCATTAGTGTGGGTATATATATATATATATATATATATATATATATATATATATATATATATATATATATATATATATATATATATGTGTGTGTGTGTGTGTGTGTGTGTGTGTGTGTGTGTGTGTGTGCGTGTGTGAGCTAGGGGGGCAATAAGCAGTCCGGATAAGCAGCAAGAAGCAGTAGCATAAGCAGCAAGAAGCAGCAGCAGAAATAGCAAAAAGCAGCAGCATAAGCAGTAAGCTGCAGCAGCATAAGCAGTAAGCTGCTGCAGCAGCAGAAGTAATAAGCAGCAACAGCGATAAGCAGAAGCAATAAGCAGCAACATCGATAAGCAGCAGCAACATCAATAAGCAGCAGTAGCATTAGTGTGTAGCACAAGTGCTTAGAGATTAAGTTGTAGATAAGCTAAGTTAGTTAATATTGTTAGTTAGTTAGTTATGTATAAATGTTAGTTAGTATATATATATATATATATATATATATATATATATATATATATATATATATATATATATATATATATATATATATATAAGCACTAGTTAGCATTAGCATTGGTTAATATTATTTCTAGTTTACCTTGAGTTACACCAAGGTAATGAGAGTTGAGGTATCATAGGGTATGGGTATTGAATATCAATTGGGTATGTTAGTATGTTAGTTTGGTATAATATTGCTATAAGTTATGAGTATAAATGCATGATAGTATATAGTGAGGTATGTATGGTTAGTTAGTTAATATTAGATATTGGATTACCTTGTGATACCAATGTAATATCAAGGTATTGGTTTATACTCAAGGTATTGAGTTTGTATATCAAGATGGGTGTGTAGGTGGTGTGATACCGCTTTTAGCTCAAAGCCAAGGTATCCACTTAGCATTAGTTTAGCTAGGAGTACTATATATATTTTATCTTATATTTTCATATCTAATAACTTACGTATCTTATGATACGGTTTTGTGTTGGTATCCTAGTATCCTAACATAGCTAGTATAGCCTAGTTACATAGTGTATGGATCAAATATCCTAGAGATGGACTCATACAACCTAGAAATAGCTAGTTTGACTAGTTTAACTTATTTTTATTCCAAAATCTTATATTGATGTAATATTCCATATATAGGTCTGTGTGACACCAGTTCGGATACCATTTCGCATCATTTGCTCTTGACCACAAGCGAGTACATCTCTCTGTTAGTTTTTATTTTATGATAGTGTATATATCACTTGTTCTAGAACTGCGTACTTGATACCGACACTTGGTTACACGGACTGGTACTTCATGGATCCCGTCAGGAGATGTTATCCCTTACCGCATTCAGCGGGTACTCCTTACACATGTATTTTATCATGTGCATCGGGTATTAATTTTTATGTGCTTCATGTGCATCTACTATTTCGTGTGCTAGTATGACTATATCGTATTCATGTGTGTAACATGTCGTGATTAGATCCATGAGTATTGGTTGGGGAGGGGGAGTAGAAGTTGGTTATGTGATCAAGCCCTATTTATCTCATGTGTATGTCGATTATACACCTCATGTATAATTGTGTTACCTATTTACCTCATGTGCAACCTAAACCGATCACATAACGAACTTGTGCTCTAAACCACATAGCTAGTATTCATGTTCTTCTACTTGCAGTTTATTTCCATATTACTAGTACTTACTTTCCAGTTCTTTATTGTGAATATTTGTCTGTTCCCACCTTTACTTCCATTTCTTAATACTTGTGCATCTTGTATCATTTTCTATTACTCGTCATATATGCTTTACCATGTATTTGGAGTTATTTTCAGAGTTTTGTACTTCGCTCATTTCTTGATTGGATATATTTTTCAGATGATTGGCTAGAGGACCTGTGTCCCACTTATTACGGCCCGCAGGATGGTGAGCCACTAGAGGACACTCCCATAGAGCAGGAGGACATAGTACCAGTGACCGAGGAGGCCTAGTTATATAGTTGTGGACTTGTACTAGTCTTATTTTTGACTCATAGCATATATATATATTATTTTGGAGAGTTGTTGAGCCTAGACTTATAGTATTGGTCTTGAGGATATTTTGTGACTCCTATTTCTCTTTTATTCCATATCGTACTTTCATCCTCCTTAGTTTGATATTGTGATTGAGTATAGTTTACATTTATCAGATACCATATTTTTTCTCCGTTTGGAGTGGAGATGATTGACAAGTACCATGTATATATTATTTGAGATATTTAGATAGTAGATTTGATCCAGACAGTGTTCTACTGCCGATGTTGCGGCATAGGCTAGACGTACCCATGTACTCGTGCTCGAATATCCGGGTGCGGGTCATGACAGTCTCTCACTGGATGATTTTTACATGCTAGATTCAAATTTGGAAGCTGAAATATTAAGTAGAATCCAATTAATTCATATAAAAAAACTATGGAGACAAATATTTTTATCAATAAAATACGTACCTTCTTATTTACACGTTGATATCATTCACGCTAACTAACATCATCAACGGCCCGATGTTGGAATCGCAACTCCTCATATCGGTAGGATCGATTACTGATAAGAGGAGCTCTCCACCAATATCTATAGGCAATATCACCTAATGCTACACCATTTAAACAAATATGAGCGTATGATTTCATATAATTTTGAAAATTTTATTTTGTTCAACTTTTTAAATAACTTACCCTCATCTATAGAGTCCATTAGTTGAGACGGTTGTACCGCGGGCTGTGTCTCCAATCTAGAATTCTACCATGGAATCATTTTGCGTGCTCTTTTAGCTGCACTCCCTCTACTATGGTTTAAACATGGCGACTCATCGGAAATCTTTTGTTTCACCCAGAATTATCGTATAACACGATCAGCTGGATGATATATAATTTCACCGTCGAATATTATGAAACAACTATGGACACTAAGGTCATAGGCTGTTGTTTGTATTTCAGCAGGATTCTGCTCAAGCCGGTACGGACAGTATGTCACCTATTTTATGACAAAAAAATATAAGATAATGGTCATAATGGCTTTATAAAATAATGGTAGTTATATTTTACCTCGTTATACTTCAGTGTATCAAATTCGCCCCGGTATAAAGAGATAATCGCCTGTTCAATGTATACTGGATCTGCTGTATCTGTAGTCCACCGTAAAGCTGACGGAAAGACAACAATGTCGGTATTTATGCGGGAGACTGGCCTGACAATATGAAAGTGCTCATAGGACCAAACCTAGAAAATACGAGCATATGATATAAGTGCACATATTTTTAATGTAAATGGAATTAAGTAAAACTTTTCATATGATATAAGTGCACATATTTTCATACATGTATTAATGTTACGCAACCACTTAAATTTATCTTCGTTTCATCCACGTCTTCAAATTGTACAAAATCTGTCAAAGAAATATATAAATATGCCAACACTGATGCTCTCCATGCGTGACGCGTAGGTGCGACCAGGTCTACCAAAAAAGGTAAAAAACATAAATCAACTAAATCTGATGAGTCTGGAAACAATATTTCACTTAATAAACCTAGCAAGAAGGCTCTGGTGCAAGCAATGACCTGAACAAATGATGAAAAAATGATATACGTTAAATTAAGTTAGAAATATATTATATAAATAATAACATAAGTTGCGAACAAAATCATACTTACCCGATCATCATCCACTGAGATAACTTGATCACTAACACGATCTAGGTGCAAAAAAGTTATGACGGAGCCATGTAAACGTCACAAGATTTTTACTAGGTTTATTACGCGGCGCCTCCACACCTAGGTACTTCGTAATCATAGTGTCGACGAAAATTAATTTATCAAATATTATAGGTTCACCCGTAATAGGTAAACCTAAAATATTTGCCACATCTGCTAGAATAATACTCATATCTCCGAATGGTAGCTTGAAGGTATTTCGTCCAGGCCACCAACGCTCAACTAAACTGAAGATTAAGTCTCTATCGTATTGCATAAAATGTATCTTGTCAACATAATAAAAGCCAAATATTTTCAACAGTGCCACCTGGTGGTTGCTCAACCTCCAATACCCAAGTCTGCTATCGTAACGCCACAAAAAATGCTCTCGGCACCATTCATCATTAGTATAATAATATTGCTATATATAAAAAACATAGACGATGTTATTAGTAGACATGTACAAAATATCATTTATATTGATTTACACAATTAAATTTTATTGTACCTTCCCATAAAATGCCAACTAGATATATGTTTCGCACGTTGCTGGATTATTAAATTCGTAGTAGGCCCTCAAGGATTACGTCCGTCGTTTTGGCTGCCCATCTGTATAATTATGGTTGTCAAAACACATATTTTGGCTGTCCGTCGTTTTGCACGTTACATAACTTAAATTCACTAAATAAACACTAGTATCCTAACATTTAAAAAATAAAAACTAACATAAAATTATTGCATATACAAATGAGAGTATAAATGAAGGAGAATAGAATAAAGACCTTTAACAATAAGGATTGTGCGTGCTCACAGATACTGCTATGTCCACTTGCAAATGAGAGAAAATGAAGGCTGTTCGAATTGCTGCTATGTGCTCACAAGGACTGTTGTGTCTTACTTCTTAGTGCACTCTGTTGTTCTTCTTCCTCCTCTTCTTATAACTCACTCCTCCCACCAACTTCTCCTCTTTATTTCATTACTCCTCTCTTTACTTCCTCCCTCCACGAGACATGTCTTTGACTCCTTATCTTTACTCTCCCATGTCTCTTCTTCTTTTTTCTTGTCAAGTCTATTGTCTCTCATTATTTTTGTTGTGTAGTCTTTCTTGTCTCTTCTCCTTTATACTTTAGTTACTTTATTACGTAACATTAGCTCCTTCCTCGTTAAACCAAATCGAAACAATAGTCGTTGGACATAAACTAACTCCTAAACCAACACCAATCAATAGACCCAGACCAAATTTCAAACCCAAATAAAAATTAAACCATTTGCCAACCTATTATTTGTCTTTCTTCTTTACTTAGTCTTCTTTTTTTCATATAAAAAAAATAAACTATTAAAATAAACTAAGTTTTATAGGACACAAACAAAATACTAATTTTTTTTCTTATCAAACTAAACTTTAATATGAGAAAAAAAGAAAAAAAAAACAAAGTAAAGAAAAAAAAAACTACAGAAAAATTCCACCAAAATCCAAAACTAAACTAAATCAAAAAAATCAAAATCCAAAATAAAACTAAATAGAAAAAACTAAATAAAAAAAACCAAAACATAGCTAATTAAAAAAAAACTCATAAATTTAATTTATATTAAATTAATGCAAACGAAACAAGTTTACCTAAATATAATACTATACCATTCTGAAATTGGTGCCGCATCCGTGTCATTGTCCCATGCATGTCATGTTGTTGTGTCATTGTGTCTGATATTATGTCATGTTGTTGTACCTGTATTGAGTATAATGTATAAGTTGCGTGATGTAGTAGGATAATTAGCGGTCAAGTTGTATATTATAGTATTGTCCCGATATTGCTTATTGGGCTAGGAAGGGCGAATAGAAAACTAAACTAAAAAAGAAAAGAAAAAGAACTTGTGAGTGGAGGGAATATAAGGAACAAGATCTACAAATAAAGAATGAATGAATGCCATGGTAGGACAAGACCGGTGTACGGACCTCACGTGGATAGTCACTTCGCCAACTTGTCAAAATGGCTACTCCAATGTACATATGGATTCTAACCTTCGTACTATCATATATAAGCCAACAAATCTTTGTCTCATGTTCGTTGTAGAACTAAATCTTAGGGTTTAACAATCTTCCGCCACTCAAAGACGCAATGTCCTCGTAATTGTTTGTGCAATGGTTCGGTCTCATTCCAGTAGAGCACAACCACATGGTAGTTATATTACTATTAATCTCGTCCTTACCATGGGTCCATCAGGACATGACCCATGCATGAAACTCAAAGTACATCACGACATACAAAAATGGTTAACCCTGATGTATGGAAAAGACTCGAGGAACCAATCAAATTGTTCTCTCATATCCTATGTAGGCTAAAACCTTGGTATTTTATAATTGTATATATGATTTTCTTTTGTTTATATATAATATGATTGTATATATAATTTTCTTTAGTTTATATATAAATGATTTAGTCTCGTGTGTACATATTGTGAATGCACATTGAGGTCCATGCATGTCAAAGACAACAGCACACTGGCTGCAACTATTTCTGTACATGCCAACCAGAAACAAGCTCAAAAGACAAACCTCCTTGTAAATGACCAAATCGAGAGTGATACCGAATGTGGCCAAGTGCTCAATAGAGGGGAAAGATGACCAAGTCAGAGATGATGTGTGTGTTAAATTTAAAAAGTATAAGCAATGCATATTCTTTAATCAAATAAGCATGGGGCCATCCAAGCAAAGTGCAAAATTCTGAAATCATGCAAGTTTTGCTTAATTTTATCAAAGCTCAAATCAGCCCATAAGGAATCAACTTGAAATTCAATAAGCATCGTCCTCAAACAACACGAGCACAATCAACACACTTTTGACATATTCATAAGGAACATGAGAGAACCGTAGTTTTATTGTATTTTATATAATATTGTAAGCAAATTGTGAAGATATGTCATATCAACATTATCGAGAAGTATATGCTGGAACACTAGTTTTCCGCAGAAATTTCCAGATCCCATCGACCGCACAGTACCTGCCACCGACTTCCATTTTCTGCATCGTTGAGGCCTGGAAGTACAAGTTTCTTTCCAGGTCTAGCTCAAGATTTTCATTAATAAGTGATATCCGGAACAACACACTTATTGTTATTATTTACACAGCAAAATATGCATACAGTCGACTGGTTCTAAAACATTTACAGGTATTCTAGTGATACATCAAACATATTGAACGCCGGAGCCAGTTATGTCGATTGACACTCTCGGCAAAGATAACAACATAATCATGACAATACTGGAATAGTCACAGTAATGCAGTGGCATATTATTCTGTCTCTATTGGGCTGTAGCCAACGGGGGCTTTAACTTTAGCCGGAGCGACGGCGGAGATCACCACAGAGGCTCCCAGCAGTATCACAACCAGTGCAGTGAAGTTGACCAGAAAGGCTTCGGTGCCATACTTGGCGAGGCCCGAGCTCTGAAGGAAAGTGAGTTTCTCCAGGAACCCTAATTCAGCGGTGGCAACAGCCAGTATGTAAACAAAGAGCCCGAACAGTACATGCCAAGGAAGAGCATCACGCCGCAGGGTCAGTGCAGCACCAGGGAAGTAGAAGGTAACGAACCCAAAAACCCACTGCATACGGAAAACACAAGTTAATACATGCATCAATGATATTAGTGGACCAGTAAGTAAAATGATAATCATATCGACTAGGCACGGTAAAATGATAATCATAATCGACTAGGCACGGAAGAATTTGGACACGTTGGGAAATCCTATTTCACATCAGTCAAGATCATTAAATTCTAGTGTGCTCTTAATTAATTTAAGTTGTAACTACATCTTAATACTCACTACAAGGTATCTTAAATTTAGATCACAAGTATAAGCAGGGGAGAGCTGGTACCGAAGGGCAGCGGTTGTGCCTCCTGAAATAGCTAAGAGTACAAATACGGAGTAACTACCTAGTACGAAGGACCATTGTTGAAGTATCAGTGATTCATAGTATAGGACAAATGTGGATACACAATTTGATTTTATAATCCAATTGAAACAACTAATAAAATAAAGACCACAAGTAGGCACCATATTCAATCTGAACCTGATGCAACATTCATGTATGCACATTCAACTAAGAAAATAAAAACCGTTGCTACTGCCGCTTTTGCTAGTATCAATCATTTGAGCTTTTGCTAGTATCAATCATTTGAGCTTTTGCTAGTATCAATCATTTGATCAGTTGTCCTGAGGCTCGAACTGAGCTACTTGAACATTTATGTTTTAATTAAAAAACGCAGGTTGGGTACAGTTTCGTTGATTCGTTGATCCGAGCAATCACGGTATGAACATATTGCACCAAAAGGCGCATACGGTCATAGCCGACGTGTGAAAATTGATTGAACTTGAATTCTTCGATTGTACCTGGCGAAATTGTTCCGTATCCGTCGAATTTTACCATATCGATGTATTTCCAAAATTGCAATTATCCATGCGCTCTTCGGATCGCCACCAGACTTGCGTCGTTGGATGCGTAAAGTCGAACTTTGCAGTACGACATAAATTGTCTAATTCTGAGCTTAGTTTGCAGTATCGACCAATACCGATACGATTTGACATGTCCCGATCCGATACCGACATTGAGGGTCTCTTTTCAGTCAATTCGGCAAAGAAATTTGAATGAAAAAGAACAATCAGTAATGGTGTAAAAAGTATAGTAAGGCTATAAAAGTATGTAAAAGAACAAACTTATCTATCGTCGGTAATCCAATCGGCAAAGGTGACTATTATTTCATTCAATTCTAAAATTAGTAAGAAACAACACAAGAAATACTTAAATTATGTCTAAAACTATAAAATATTTTTCCTAAAAGTTTAATAATTTATTAGTAATTATTTGATTTTCGATACCAAAAATCTGATACTCCGATTCGAAACCTCTGATAATGTCGATACCGATACTCATAGGAAGGGTTCGATATCTCAAGGTAGTCAAAGGCGCAAGGTGCACTCGAGGCGCAAAGGGTCCAAATCGGTCCGAGGCGCAAGGCGCACTTAAGACGCGCGTCCGAGAGGCACGAGGCACAAAAATAATATATATATATATATATTATATATATATATATATATATATATATATATATATATCGGATTTCTATATTGATAAACATGTGTGCTTCAAATTCTCCCATGTCTAGGTTGCAATCACTTTGAATTAAGTGAGTGAGAGAGAAAACAGTAAAAAAAAAGTACAACAGTTCAAAAAACAGTTAGAAACAGTACAACAGTTCAAAAAATAGTCTAAACATATTTTTTTTTTTACAAGATTTTCAAGGCGCGTCTTAGCTATTCCAAGGCGCTCGGAAAGGCGCGCCTTAAGAATTGCTCCCCGCCTGAAGTGCCCCTGAGGCGCTGCCCCTGCGCCTAGGAGCAAGGCGCGCCTTTGACTACACTGTTGATTCCGATATTGATAAGACCATCAATCATATCGCCATTAACACAACCGCCCCCCTCCCCCCCCCCCCCCCCCCCCCCCCCCCCAATTGAGTGTAAGAACTTGAATTGGCGTTTTCAGGAATATGTATAAACAGATTGTTTACAAGCAAGACACATAATCAGTCTCTTAGATAAAGATCAAAAAGATATGATTCTCTCTAATATATACAGAGGAATGTTTGGAATCTTGATGTAAACTTACACCACGTATCTGGTTATAGAAATTCCTTCCACACATCTGTTGTGATTAAGCAAGTGTAGCCCTCTCTTTTTGAGATTACTCCCATAACACAATGGAAGATAAAAAAAAAAAAGTATACAGACTCCGACAAATCTTTATTTCCCCATCCTATGGGGGTATTATATGCACTAGGTGCATATTAGGCTATATAGATGACAGAATTTGGAATTGTGCGTGAATGGAAAACCAGGTACAATGATTATTGGGGAGCTATTAAGCACATCCTAAAGTTGTCTCTTTCAGGTATAAAGGATGACGTCTGCCTAAAGAAACTCCTTCCACACATTTGCTGTGATGAAGCAAGTGTAACCCTCTCCTTTTGAGATTACTCCATAACACAATCAAAGATAAAAACAAAACAAGCGTACATATTCCAACAAGACTTGAATGTGTAGTTCTTCGAATCAGTCACAGGTCACACTTAACTAGTAAGTAGTAAGCATAACAATTGAGTAATAAAGATAATGGTATTAGTTTGATGATGTTGCTCTCAGTATAAAACAGCTATTTCCTATGATCCCTACATGCTAAACAAAAGGAATATGATACTCTATCCACATTCGCACATACTATCTAATAAACAAAATATCAGTTCCGGTGCCTCATTAATAGTTTGCACTATCGGCTGATACGATACAGTCTGATTTCGATACGGTTTGGCATGTCCCGATCTGGTACCAACCGCTACTGGTAATGACCAATATCAACGTTGAGGTTTTTTTTTTTTACAGTTAATGCGTCTGAGAAATTGAATGAAAAAGATAGAAAACTGCAAAAAATCTTATCATTTTTATATTTCTGAAACGAATAATCCGATACTCTAATATTTCGAACCTTTCGTAAACTATGTTGCTGGGACGCAAATATAGCATGACACCAACTTTGGCAGATCTTAGTGTATTTTTGGAGTGTCCGTGTCGTAGCCGATACATACCCGACCACACAGTGACAGGGACATGCAACTAATTTTTGGAGCGTCCGTACTTCCTAGTATCTGTATTAATCATGGTTTTGTGACATCTGACCTCATGGAAGTGGAGATTATTGACTATATATATCTACAAGTGGCTGTATATATTCACTAGCTGATACGAGGCATAGGCAAAACTGAAAGTAATTCCCTCCTAATAATATGATTACTTACCTGAATGCCATATAAACAGATAGTGCCGAGTCCGACCCAAGAATGCAAGCTGTACAGATTAGCAATTCCACTTTCATTGTGAAACTTGAAAGCGGCATAGATTCCCACAGCACCAAGAACAGACGCAATTGCATGAAGAATTAAATGTATGAGTTTCTTCACTTCTTTACTCAATGGAAGCGCTTTATAACTCAGAATTGCTGTCAATTAATAGGGAAAGAAATAATTTTAGCAATTGAAACATACAGAAACTAAGCAGCAACCAAATATGCAATCCTTAACATGTTAAATACCTTCACCACCAAGGATAATGAAGCCAATCAGCATCAGGACAGGGTGAAGCTGCAAGTAGTTGAAAATGAATGGGAAGATATTAAAAGTATTGGAACAAAAAAGATATTGCAAGTTTTATGAAATAAACACGTAAAATATGTAAAACACAGGGGAAAACAAATAACAGCAACAAGTGCAATGGTTTCACCAATGACTATTACAATGAAAGGACGAGCTTATTGCACAAGACGAGCAATTGAACACACAGTGACTAGCAAGCCTCTAGTAACATATTTAACAATTGGAGTTCTATTAAATGTTGACAACAACAAGCCTTTATTCCATATATTTGGGGTAGGCAATTTAATTCATTTTCTTCCATTCTGATATGTTTAAGCAGTTCCTTCAACTAAAATCCTATCACCCGTATCCGGTGCAACTTTAGCATCCTATCACTCATATCTGGTGCATCTTTAACTAAAAACAACACATCGATTCAAATTGAAATATCTTCATAGTACGAAAATCAGAGAAACATCTTGATTGTAATTCACATATAGCCAAAAATAGCTCTTCTATTATAGGTGTAGAAGAATATGTATTTCTATAATATTTACGATTTATTCTAGATATCTAGCATTCCACATTAGTATCTTAGGATACATAGGATCTATCTACTTGTAGATTGAGACGAGATATTTAACTCTATTAGGATTGAGTCTATTAGAGCATCAATAGTAAGGCCCATCAAAATTTCTAGATTCTAGATTCAAAATGTAGGAGCTCATTTTATAGAATAGTAAGGGCTCAATGGAGTTTCATGATGGTCTCAACCCCACCCCCAGGAGCTATAGCTTGGGCCCTCATAATTTATACATTCAAAATGTAGGAACTCATTTTGTAGAATAGTAAGGCTCAATTTGGAGCCCCAATTTCTAAATTCCAGATTTTATATTATTTTTTACGACATTAATTTTTGACCACACAACATTTGGGACCAAAGGTCATTTTATCATTTTCTACTATTCCCATACAGACCCAACCCATTATAAGTTTTTTTTTTATATATAAATTTGGGTCTCAAGATGCATTTTTTAGCTCCATCTACTAATGATGCTCTTAGTCTCAGATCTTCGTACTTTGGAACTACTATAAACAATACAAAATTCTCCTATAAAGAGGTACTTTGGAACTACTATAAATAATATAAAGCTCTCCTATAAAGAGCATGTTGGTTATTCTCTGCAATCTGTTATTCTTCTCTACATTACTGGGGCTAGCTATTGTCTCTGCTCCTTATCTCCGAGGCTGAACCGGCATTGGCACCCTTCTAGGGTGTTTCTTCTCGTGTTGGTGTTGTCGTTATTGTTATCGTTCTTCTATTGATGTGTAGATAAGAGGAGGAGGAAGCAAAAGGAAAAAATGTGATGGAGTTGAAACACAAGAAAAGAAATTTAGAACTTGTCCATCAGATTGTCATCACCATCTCTGTAACAATCTTCGATTTTTCTCCCACGTCCACCCTAACCACTGATTTTCATTGTATCGTTAGATGCATCACCGGGATTAACTACGCCTACTCTTACCTCGATCTCGTCAATAACGCAACCTTGCTAGGAACATTGGTGATCTTCATCAACACCTTCACCTACAAATCTGATCAACCACTACCCAGTTTTACGACCAGCCTCAATGCTGACGGTCATCTAACATCGTCCTTCTCACCTTGCAGCCATCGTTTCCACAATTATTAGTGTCACATTCCCGGTAACTCCATTGTCGCAAACCAATCAGCATTCACGAGGCCTTCGAAAGACTTCAAATCGACTTTTTCTCCATCTTTGTTTTCTTATACGTCAAGCACTCCATTTGGATGACGACTAGAAGGTCAATCATTGACTTCTTAGACGTTTAGTGGAGATTTATTGGCACTATCGGGTGCCTCATTGCCGATGATTATACCCATCGGTTAACTATAGTGTTTAGTCTTAATCGTTACCTACAGTTTATTCCTTAGTATCTTGTCCTTACTTTATCCTCGGTATCATGTCTTTATTTGCCTGTATCAAGTATATGTGGCCATAGAACCTTAATTGAAAGTATTTTTTTCCCAAATCTAGCATTGTATTAGAGTTGTCGTCGTGACCGCTCCAGAAAAGTCTACTTTCATTCATGGCACTATTGCAATATATACTCAATATAAGCGAGTAAAGACATAATAAGGGTAAGGTAAAGACAAGAGTTTGTTGATGAGGGTTGACAACGAGAGTTTTTGAGTATTTTTATCTACTTCATTCATGGGTCGACAACGAGAGTTTGTTGACGAGAATGCATGTCGCTGGAGCATGTGAGCCTTAGTGAAATAAGTCATCAAACTCTCGTTGGCCTTAGTCAAAAACTTAGTTTATCCTTATCCTTAGTATCTTGTCTTTACTTTATCCTTAGTATATTATCTTTACTTTATCCTTAGTATCTTGTCTTAGTTGCTTGTATTATATATATATATATATATATATATATATATATATAGAGAGAGAGAGAGAGAGAGAGGACCATTGAGACCAAATAAGAGTTTTCTCAATTCTAACACCGTCACCGTAGCAACTCCTTACAACCTTTGCTAATTCGGAATTTATCCAATTTCTATTCTATCTTGGTAAGGGATTTTTTTTTGTTGGTCTTTCACTTTTCTTGTTTATTAATTAGGGATGTAATGGCCAATACGGCAATAACTCTCTTTTATTCCTATTGAAGACGATTCCAATGAATGGAATACTTGTGCATCCTGTAGACTGAGAATTAGATTTAAGGAACGAGGTTAGGGAAATGATATAGTAAGTTCCAAGGAGAATGGACTACTTAGAGGTCCCATAGATTAAGTTGAACCATTAGTTTGGCTGTTGAATGACAGCCTTCAATGGATTCAGAATATGTTAGTGGAGTTTGTCTTGAGCTCGCTAGTGTTTTGAGTCCACTGC
Organism: Iris macrosiphon; assembly: GCA_036927795.1. Lineage (NCBI taxonomy): Eukaryota > Viridiplantae > Streptophyta > Magnoliopsida > Asparagales > Iridaceae > Iris > Iris macrosiphon. Next base: position 201,598,088 of record JAYESA010000002.1, on the reverse strand, counting down.
AAGTTGAGAATGACTATTCATCGTACTCAACTTGAGATGGTATACTGGTATAGAGGGAGCAAGTACAAGCGCATCACCAATACAATAACATTATCATCTTCAACATCGTGATCACCATCAGAATGACCGGGGCAACCACAAGAGTTTCAACAAGTCGAGTGATGAACTTTCGAGTCGAGTCAAACTGAGTCAGTTTGAGAATTTAAAGTCCGGACTGAGTTGCCTTGTACAAGTCGCCCGTGTTTCCCAATAACTTCTAACTTGAGAGGGAGTGTCAGTGAGAGTAACTAAGAAATTTGGGATTTATTTACTTCGTAGATTGAGTATCTGATTTTTAGTCTAATAGAATCGGTTCTCTCCAAGTTCGCGCCACTGTATCAAAATTCTAGGATGTTGGTAATGCGCGAGAGTTTTCATGTGTTTTAGAATCTAATTCAACACCTATATAACAGAAAAAGTTCAGCTTCACCACAAGAACTTTTTTTTCCAAATATTTACTAATTAAATTATTTATACTACTATATAATGAAAAAAGTTTAGCTCCACCGTAAAACTTTTTTTTTCAAATATACCCTTGTATATGTTTACTAATTAAATTACTCATTAAAGTTAATAGGAACGAGTGGGTAATTAATTATTAGAGCTGTTATTTCATCTTTCTAAAATTTAGGAAGATGAAATGATATAAAATGGTCTTACGTACATATATAAAATAATATATATAATAATATAATAATAAATTTAGAATAATTAAGACGTTCATTTCTTAAATGGGGTTATTTACACTAACATATAGTATATTTTATGTTTATTACATGGACCACCCCTTATTTTGGAAATAATTACCCTTATGCTTTATGTTTTATTTTCAAAATAAAAGTGGTTAGTGTAATAATTATTTACATAAAACATAGAAAAGATCCATGTAATTAATTTCAAAGAAAGATCCATGTAATAAACATAAAAATAGGAGATGTTAGTGTAAATAACCCTTTTTAAACAGTATTAATAAAATTAGAATAATTACAACAGCTTTTAGTCTTCATAGTAGTAATAATAATATACTAAGTATATATTAGATGGAGAAAGAAAGAAAAAAAGAGCAATAATAGTTGGGGGTACTTTGAGTGAAACGTATATGCATACATACGTTGAAGATGAGGGTCTTGTTGGTCGATTCGAAGGCGAGGCCACCCCTGAAATGGACGCACCAGATCAGGACCATCACCGCCGAGGCCACCCCCAGTACATGAGCTGCGTACGTGAACGGAACAGCGCTCACTCCCACCAACCCACTCATCTCTCTCTCTCTCTCTCTCTCTCTCTCTCTATTTTCTTCTTAATTTCTTAGTGTCTGGAGAAGAAGAAGAAGAAGAAGAAGAAGGAGGAGGAGAAGAAGAAGAGAGTGGTAGGTAGGAATGTCGAGATAAATTTAGGAAAATTCATATGTGAGACAATGAAGTGAAGGGGATTAACTGCCCAATTGCGTGGCCACAGCCGGATGAGAAAGGTCATACCAGTCTCTATCAAATCTGCTGCTATTTGCAGTGCGTAGACGTGTCTCGATCTGATGGTGGTGGTGGTCTAATCTTTTATTAAGGTGCTGGATAAAAGCACTATCAAAATGATTCTGGATTGGTCAAAAATATATATTTTTTATTTTTATTTAAAATTTTACTTACGACTATTTTATTAAAATTTTGATAGTTCAATCTATTAAAAGTAGCGTCAAAATTTTATTAGTCTTAAATAAACTTTTTTTCTAGTCTTGAGTAAAAAAAATTTACAAAAAAGTTATAAAAAATTTGGACCGAAATCTTTTTTGTTGTTTCTTTATCAATAGTCTTTATTAATTTATGGTTCGGTTGTTCCTTTCCTTTCCTTTCCTTTCCTTCTCCATCTATTTTGGAATGTCCACCTCCTCTCATATGGTTTCTGGGCCTCCAACCAGATTGCATTCAGCAGCGACACCATTTATCCATAATCTTCAAGCATCAGGTTTTTCAATTTCCAAGCATTCGAATTTGGTCCCGGCTCAAATGGGACGTTTGTCAATACTAATTACTAAGGAGCATTTGTTAAACAGTGGAACGAAATGAAATAACAGAAAATTAATATTGTGTTTATGCATTATGGTGAAGTTGAACGAAGTAAAAAAAAAAAAAAAAATTGTACTTTGAAAAAGTGAAGATTAGAAGTAGAAAATTTTAAAAAAAATTTGTTTGGTTGGTTGTTGAAGTAAATGGTAAAGTGTTATTTTTTTTAAAATAAATATTTTTTTTTAAAGTAGAGAGGAAGTGGTCCTCCAACTAAACGTGCGAATTGGGAATGAGGATTTCTCACTTCCTCGTTCCACTTCGGAAGAAAATTTTCGATGTCAAAACTTCGATTTCGTGGCAGACAAGATTTATTATTCATGTCAAATCACAATAAATTATGCCTACAAATCCTCCAACCAAAGTAATCCAAAATTTAAATTTTGACAATTTTCGTGCTCCAAATTCACGAACCAAAAAATCCTTATTATAAGACTTCGTTCGGTAGGAATGATGGAAAAGTAGACGAAGAAAAAAGAAGAGATATGACCTCGTTTGGTTCGCGGAATTATTGGGTTGGAAAAGGAAAGTGATTACTTGCCTATGTTTGGGATCCAAAGGAATTGAGAAGAAAATAAAATTGATTCCTGATAAAAAAAAAATAGAAAAAAAAATGGTTTCCTCCATCCAACCAAAGAATCACTTTCTCACCTTTAAGTATTCATTTTTTCTTCCAATTTTTTTGACATTTTCTAACACCAGAAAGAAAAATCAATGGACATTATAATTTCCCAAATGAAATAAAAAAGTAAGGAATTGATTTTCTTTTCTTTCCTTTCCGCAAATCAAACAAGACCTAAATGAAAATGAGACTAAGAAATTCATTTCCTCACAAAAAATGTGCATTATCCTAGCTTACAATTATTTCCTGTATAAATTATATTATTTAAAATGATTCAATAAAATCAAATGGTAAATAAGTGTTCTTAGTTGAGAATATAATTACTAAAGCCTATTTTTCTTTTTTTCCACAATTCCTTCGATACCAAATAAAGAAAAGTGTTTTCCTTCCATTTTTATCCTCCTTGCAAACACAAAGAAAGAAAATTGTGTTTGCCTTCCATATGGATGGAAAGTACATCTATATCTTTTTTTTTCTCCTTCCACTTTTTATTATTCCTACTAAACGGAGCCTAAATGGCAAATGGAGACTTTTGTTTCCTGTATTTGTCACTTTGAATGGAGCACTCGATTTTAATAGAGCATTTTTTTTCCAAATGAGAATCAAAGTAGCCCAATAATGTTTTATAGTGTATCGTAATACTAATCAAATATAGAATAATGCATGAGATATTGACAAATATGTATGAGATATAAAAAAAAAATTTGTTTATATATCTAATGCACTCATCTATATTTACATGGCATTAACATGCGATACGGACAATACCAAACATTACGAGATATTGGCTGAAAAATCTCAATCTGTTACGAACATAGGTCGTTGGCAAATTATATTTAAAACAGATGTGAAAAGTCCATATCAACCAGTAGGCTTCAAGAGCCACCATTAGGGATGTCAATTTCTTCCGAACCCGATGGGAACTCGATTTTTTTTTCTCCGATGGGGATGGATTTGGGATTTAAAAATAGGGATGGGGGACGGGAATGAGGATTAAAAAAAATGTCGAATTTTGGTGTCGGGTATGGATATAGTACTCCCCGTCCCGATAAATTCCTGAACTCGATTAATTATAGCCACATGTCTTTGTTGTATAGAACTATATATATTTATTTATAATATGTTTTTTATGGCGTTAACATTCTCTCTTTGTTGTTTTGTATTGTAGATTTCTATTTAGTACTTGTATATTTTTTTCGATTAATATTTTTTTATTATATCATTTTCTCTATATAGTAGTAGTATATTTTTTATGGAAGCCAGGTTTTATTAACATATCTTATATATTTTTCTTTGAACGAAAATATTTTTTTAAACTTATAATATACATAAAAAATTGTTAACGGGACAGGGGACGAGGATGAGGATGGGAAACCCGGTCTTGAAAGTATTAACGGGACGAGGGCGGTGACGGGGGAGTACATTGTCTAACGGAAATGGGGACTGCATTGTTTAACGGGTGTCACGACCCGCACCCGGAAAATCGGGCATGAGTCGTGGGTACGTCCAGCCTATGCGCAGCATCGGCGGTAGAATGCTGTCTAGGTCAACTAACTAAATAATAATCTCACACAAAAATCGGGCATGACCTCTCCAAAAGGAGGGCAACCACACAAACAATATAAACCTGTCAAGATCTCAACTCCAAACGGAGGAGCAAATATCTCAAATGATAATCAAGTACTCAATCACGAATCTAAGCACGATAAGATAACACAGAGATCTAACAACTATAAAGTCTAACCAACAACAACTACTACAACAACCACAACATCAAATAATAATACAACAATATCCAAAATAATATACAAACAAGGTCTCAATCTAAAACCGGAGACAAATTCGGTGCTAAAAGCTAATAAAAAACAACAACAAATTCCTAGTGATCCCGGCTACCAACCCAGAAATTACCCCTAAACTAGAGGGGTCCCTGTCTGCACCATCGACAGGCTCAGGTCCATAAAACGTCGGACACCAATCCTCCGGATACTCTGAAAAATATGTCCAGTCAGGACTGGAGCAAGTACATCTCTAACAGCAGTTCCATTTAAATGATAAAAACTATAAAACAGTTATAGCAAGTAGCAAGAAGAATGAAGCAGTATGAAACAAAAAAATATGTATAACTGGTGCATAAAGGTAAAGATGCATGGATATCAGAGCAAGATAGTAATAACTGCAAGATACAAGAAATCTACACTAAGAGTAAGTCTGTGCACATGAACGTGTAGTGAGTCCAGCATGAAAAACATGTAGTGAGTCAAGTCCAGAAACATGTAAGTGAGACAAGTCAAGAAATGCATGAGAGTCCAGACTATAAAGAATGAACTCGGTGTCTTTGAAATACTTGTTTCGACATGTAAACGGCTAGGGGGTAAGTACGGCTCACCGCGCACTGGGTGCGCGGCTGCTATCATTCCAGATTAGACCAGAGGGAGTGATTCTTGATGATGCCAGATAGGAATGTTTACATGTCTACTCGAGTATTTTCCTGCCCCGACTAATACAAGTGGATCCAAGACCCGACACGCAAATCAAGATGAGTCAAGCCTGAACATGAGTGATGCCTGTAGGTGATCGCCAAGTAGTGATTCCAGAATAGAGGCCAGAAACATGAAATATACGTGTCGCAAGTAAATGAAATCCAGAAATATCAATCAGTGTCCTTGTGTTGTGCCAGAATAATCAGATGATACTATACTAGAAGCTGAATCATAATAATCATCAAATAATGAAAACTATCAGAGAATGTACTCGCCTGACGTCCTGAGCAACTGGCGATCTGAACCGGTGTCGCAAGGACCTAATGCGAAAAGCAAGGTTAAACAGGGTTCTAAAGAGTTTAAACAGATATAAAATAACTAAAAATAGGCTTCTAGGGTCGTTCTAGGTCAAACGGGTCAAACCGGTGAAATCTGGGTCAAAAAGTCAACTCTTGGTCCAAAAAGTCAACTCTAGGTCAAAACTAGGTCAAAAGTTGACTTTGGCGATCAACCGAGTCAACTACGGTCAAGTCTGGGTCAAACTAGGGTGCTCCTGAAATTCTAGGTCAAACCGAGGTCATTAGCTAGAAAACTCACAAACTCGCCCTCCTTGAGATACCGGGATACCCTCGGTATCCGATACCTCAACCTAGGCATACGCACCCCACCTATACCCTCTAAAACCTATGCTAGCACGCGGTAAATATATACACATAAGCATATAAAAATCACTCAAAGATATTTCCTAGGCTAATGCTCAATTACCCCGCTCGAAACTCAATACCTTGAATATCTTAAGGTATTGAGATACCTCGGTATCTCAAGGTATTGAGATACCGCCTCTAAACTCAACCCGACTACCCCTCTAGCTAGCTAACTATGCTTAAACATATATATCTAGCTATAATCTAGGCTAAAATATATATATCTAATACATATAGGCATATACCTAGGTATCTACATACCATACCTTACCTTAACTTACCTTACCTTACCTTACCCTCCTCATAAATATATATGTATCCCTATATCTAGATATCTAAACTATCTACCTAGCTATATGTATATACCTATACATATAGATCTATATTTCTAGCTACCCCTCTACCTATCCATCTACCTATCTAGTTATATAACTATATATCTATCTATCTTCTATCTAATATATCTATCTCATATATCTATCTATCTAGCTATGTATATATCTATATATATATATATATATATCTATGCATATAGATATCTAACTATCTATCTAATATTTAGCTATCTATGTATTAATCTATCTACCTACGATCTAGTTAATCTATCTATCCACCAATCTATCTATCTCTCTATCAATCTATCTAGCTAACTATCTAAGTATCTAACTATCTATTAATCTCTCTATCTATCAACCTATCTATCCACCTATTAATCTATCTAACATAGATATATATATCTATATATATCTCTCTCTCTCACTAAACCTCACTAACCCTCGCTACTAGCCGCTAGCCAATGCCACGCCTCGCTGAACACTGCGGCTGCTCCTCCTAAAAACTGCTGCTGCTACTGCAGCAAAATGCTGCTGCAGCTGTGCTGTTCCTGCTGCTGCTGCTGCAGCGCAAGCGCTGCAGCGATCTGCTGCCGCGGCGCGCGCCGCGGCGCGCGCCGCGGCGCCTGCGCGGCTGCTGCTGCTCGTGCATTCTGCTGCAGCGGCTACTGCTGCGTGCTGCTGTGGCTGCTACCTGCTGCTGCAGCGGCTGTGCTTCTGCTGCTGCTGTGTTCTCAGTCCCCCCCCCTCTCATCTCACACACACACACGACCACACACACAAACACTCCTAAATATATATAAATATATATACATATATACACACTCACTCAAACTCATATATATATATATATATAGGCACTCACTCACACTCACACACACTCACCTACGCACTAGCACACACTCACACAAGCACTCACCTACACACATACACTAGCACTCACTAACACACTCACAAACACATAACCACACATATATATATATAAATAGAAAATATATATATATATATATATATATATATATATATATATATATATATATATATATATAGGAACACACACACAAATAAATATATATATAGAGACATATACACAAACACAACACTACCACAACGATGCACACGCTCACAACGCCCCACCTACGCACGCCCAACGACCCCGACACTCACCAACGCCCTAAAATATATAAAATATAGCTCAAAAACTCTAGCACACACTCTCCGATACTAACCCAACGCGCGCACAAGCCCGAAACGAGGAAACCAAGTCGAAATGGCCGTTCGGTCATTTCGACGAATACGTGGTGCGCGGTTCGGAAAACCTCCTGAAACGCACACCAAACGAACTCGGAATCGGCCCAAAATTTACCCACGCACTCTAAACGATGCCTAGATTCTAGAAAATGTGCTCCCGCATCGATTCTAGGTCCGTGGCAGAAACGCACACGCACTTAGAATCGGCGATGACGAAAAGCCCTAATTTTGCCCGAAATGCCCGTTTCTCCGCGACACGACTTCCCGTGTCCGAACGGAGACACGCACTCACCCTCAAGACACCCGACAACGTCTACCTAGGTCCATCTAACCTAGGACGTCACCCAAAATTGGGCCAAATTTGGATTCCACCCGAAATTGACACAAAACCTAATGTTAAAGTCTCTAAACTCAACCAAACTAGTTCCAACTTTCTCCCACGGGTAGCCTAAGGGTCTAGGAAGGTTCTAAAATATTAATTACACTATAAAAGAGTAATTACAAAGGAAAATTTAGGGTTTACCTCTTGGGAGTTGGAATTCCAAGCCAAAATCTCCAAAATGCTCCAAATCCTCCAAACCAAGCTTTCAAGCTCCCAATCCAAGCTCCAACACAAAATCTAGGCTCTACCCACCTAGGTTAGGGAAAAAACAAGGTTAGGGCTAGCATAAGGAGAAGGAATAGAAGAAGAAAGAAGAAAAATGGAAGAGGGAACTTACTTTGGAGGAAGAAGGAGAAGAAAGAAGAAGTGGAGAAGAAGAAGAAGTGAAGGAGAAGAAAATATGAAGGAGTGGCTGCTCCTGCTGCTCACGGGTGGGAATGGGGAATAGGGGTCGGGTCTCACATGTAATAAGGGTTTACAAGTCTCAAAAATACCCAAAATGCCCTCCTAACTCTCGGTTTTGGGTTCCGGGTTCCAAAAGCACTCAAACTAGTTCCAAATCTCTCCAACTAACCTCCTAAAAATAAAATAATAAATCTAAGCCCCAAAATAATTTTTACAAGGGTGTGGGCTGGGTCGGACATGGGTCCACTAGGGTCTGACATGGGTCCTGGCTAGCCAAAATCCTAAAACATACAATAAAAATATAATACAAAAATAATGCAATCACTAATTAAATATAAATACAATTAATTATAAATAATACATAATTAATCCAAATTAAAATAAAAAAAATACCCGGCTCTGGAAATGGGGTGGTGACAATGGGGACGAAAATGGGGATAGAAAACTGAACCCGAACGAGGATAGGGACGGGGACAGAGATTCAAACACTACTTGAAAATGGGGATGGGGAGTATAGTCCTCGGCTGTCACTGCCACATTTCTAGAATATGGACATTTTTGTCATTTACAATATTTATATATATATATTATTTATAGTTTATATAATGTGTATAGTATATATATTATTAATAATAATAATATAGGTTAGTGGACTAGACTTGATGTGACCATTAGACTCAACACTAGACTAGACATTTTTTGGACCTAACTAGTTAATCTCCTTCATTTAATTAGAAATTTGATTAAGTTTCCATTAGGGATGAAAACCCCACTAATTGAAAAATCCTTCATGAAAATCTTAGAGGGCATTTTGGACTTTGTGCCTTAGCCAACCATAGGTCTTCTTTGGCCGGCCCTATAAGGAGGGGGGGGGGGGGTTCCTCAAGCTTTATTTTGTTGTTCATGAAACCATAAGTGAGTTCTTTCCCAAATCCTCTCATTCCTCCACCAAATTTCAGAAAATTAGTCCAAAATTTCTCTCATTTTCCTCATCTAAGAAGTCTAGAAGCTTAGGTTTCAAGGAGCATTGGAGGAGAAGAAGTTTGGCTAGAGAATCCTTGGTTTGCATTGGAAATCCATCTCCCAAGAGGTAAAATTCTGAAATCTCTCTTTTAAATTTTGTTTTCATTGTTTTGAGGACCATTAGGAGCCCACTCATGGTTGAGGAATACCCACAAGGGGAGAGAATGAGTCTTTATTGGTTCCATAGTATTTTTTTCATGAAGTTGTGTTCATAGTTTAGGATTTTGTGATAATGGGTGTGTTTTCTCTATTCTCCATTACAACAAATCATAATAGTTATAAATAGAAGTATTTAATATGTATTTGTATTATTAATAGAGTATTAGGGGTTTTGGCATGAGTGTATCATGAGCATCATATTGTGCACACAAAGTGTTTGAGAAAATGACTACTAGGGTGTGTATACTTAACTTTACTGGTGACACATACACACACACACACACACACACACACACACACACAAGGGTGTCGGGTTAGTGAGGGTAGGCAGTGCACTTGTGTGCACTGCAGTACTAAGTAGTGTACAAAGAGAGTGACAGTTGGGAATCAGTTTTATGGGTGTCTGTCTTGTTGCAGTATTTGTTAGGTTCATTGCGGGGTTAGGGGTTGATGTTAGGTGCACACGAGCTCAGTTGATTTGTACATCTCAGGTCTACAAGTATGAGGGAAACTAATACAAATGTATCAGTAGTTGGATGCTCGAGTTGGAGCATGTTGCAGTTGCAAATTGCAGATGCAAGAGTGTTACTACCACATTTCTAGATGAGGGTATTTTAGTCAATTTGTATTTAATTAATTTTTAGTGATTAGTATTTATTTATATTGTGCTATAATTAATATTTGTGGTTGTGTTATTTATTTATTAGTTAGTAGGCTAGCATATTAGTTAGACTTGACACTTATGAACCCAATTAGACTTGTCATGACAACTTGTGAGCCCAACATGGACTAGGCCCATTAGACTCATTCCTTCTAATTAATTAGAAGGATTAGAATAATTTGTATTAGATTAGAAGCTTTCCAATTTAGCCCTTCCCTAATCCTCTCCATAACTAACAAGTAGGGGCATATTAGGCAATTGCTAGTTGCTTGGAGAATGGGAGAAGGGGGCCGGCCACATAAAGGCCACTCTCTGTCTCTCTCCTCTTTATTTGCACTCGTTTCTAGATCCCCAATCCACCTCATCCCTCCATCAATTCTTCTCAATTCACTCACATTCCCTCTCATTTTTATCATTCAAGGAGCATTGGAGCTTAGAGTTGCAAGGAGCACTTGAAAAAGGAGCATTGGTGAAGAGATCGTGTCTGAATCGTGTCCAATTCTATTTTTTATTGGGAATCCATCTTCTAAAAGGTAAAATTCTAAATTCACCTTCTTCCTAGCTTTTAAATCATGCATTGGACCTTTAGGAATACCCCAATTGCATAGGGCTACCTATAGGATGAAGATCTAGGCATAATTGTTGAGAATTGTGACTTATACATAGGTTTTTGTATATATTTTTGGAGAATTATGAGATTGACACATCAAGTGTGTGTCGTGAGACTAATTTAGGCTATTTTGACTTAGATCGGGGTTGGAATACTAGTTACGTGTTCACAATTGGACACAAGTAGGCCGTATCACGATACGGTACGATATTGAGCTTATTTTGTGTGTTTGTGTGCAATTTCCTGTAATTTCTATTTTTATTAGTTCTAATAACTATTATTTTGTGTATTGGACATGTGGGAATGGTTATTGATATGTGTGGGTGATCCTTGTGAAATATTAGGAAGTTTTGGTATTCTAATTGAATGTGTTGATAGAGTATACTATAATGAACATCTAGTATTTGATAATGCCTCTATTATATGCAGATTATAATATCAACATTTAGATGTTATACTTTATTAAGTAAATCAATACATGATGTTAAGGGGGAGTTCATTTCAGACTTTATATATATATATATATATATATATATATATATATATATATATATATGTATTGATTTAGGAATACACAGTGCTTGGGTACTGTCACAGTGCCTGGGAGTTCATATATTGCAGTGGTGTGTATGGGTATGGTGTTTTGGTGTCTGTGGGTGTTAATTGTTATTGGAATATGATCCTTGTGACTGTGGTAGTGTTGAGGATATTGGCTTAGAGGAAATCGAACGGGGGAGGTAATGTAGTAAGGTGGGTGTGAGAAAAACTGATACTCAGGTATCCATTGTGGCTGATACCTGAGTGCCTTCCTTCCAACTGTGATACCTGGTTCAAGTGCAGGTAAGAGCCATCAGCACACATACTGATGTGAGTTAAGCAAGGTTCAGGTATCCTAGTATACAGTGGTAGCAGTGACTAATGGAGGAAATCCATGTGATATCTATGAAATTGACTGTGTGTGAGTGTGTTAAGGTATTGTGGTGTATTTTGCATCTATGTGTGTGTGTATGTGGATCATACAGTGACATGGGTCTTGATTGCATGCTTATGTGGATCATACAGTAACACACAACTGAAAATCAACCAAGTCCATGTGATATCTATGAACTTGACATCGTCGTTTTCTTATGCTTATGTTTCATATAAATGCAATTCTTGCATGCTTATATGCTAACATGTACTCGTTTGTCTCGTTTTAATGCTTATCACATAATTTTATGCCACGATCAGGTAACACGATCCGAGTTTGCATTCATCTAGTTCGTCGGAAGACTATCGAATAGTCGTTCCGTGCAAGTATGAACCTGAAAATATTCGGGACCGTTAGGTCGTCAAGGCAGTTCCCGAACGAGGGGACTGCATCCTGTTAAGTTAAGCAACACTCGTCCATGTACTGAATTTGATGGCTCGGGGAGTCGATATATTTATAAACAATCCTGCCTTGGACTTGAACTTGTACCTGACAAGATCCTGATTTGAACCTGTACCAGAGGCCTGGAAGATTAGAGACTTGCATAGTCACGGACAACTTGGTGCACAAGGAAGATTTTTGAATCTCGTTCCGGGACGGTCACCGAGGAACCGGGGCTAATCCGACCGGTCGGAACCTCCTTACTGTAGTCGCCTACGTCGAGCGGGATGTATGCAATGTCCCATGTTCTTGCTTGCACACTATCTCCGCCCTGAGACTACACCGTTCTCTATGGCATCGTGTCAGTGACCTCCTATTCATATAGATTAAGTCATCCTCGCTTAGTGGCAATCTGCGTGCGAGTCATTGTATCGAGTAATCTGGAACACCTGAACGAATATCAGTAATTTTGAACACCTGGTCAAACTGCTGCAACACATCTGAGTAATTTGTATAACTCGTGCACCTGACTCAGAATCCCGCTCGTGACACTTGTGTTTTCTTATGCAATTTCTTGGATTTTATTATATATATTCGTGCTTGGTTTTATTCTTAGATAGGAAAGGACGATTGGTAAGATAATAAGTCTCATCGTGTAACTCTTATATCGTACGGCGCACTGCCACACGAGTTAGACTTTACATTATGCCATAAAACTGATCCTAAGACAAGACTAGAAAGATAACTCAATAGTTTGTGCACGAAACTAATTAAATGTGTATGAATTTGTTGATCGGGTTGTAGAAACATAGAAAATATGCATCCATGCGTCCAACAGCAATGCGCCATAAAGTAAAGCTCAGAAGAGATCGGGTCGCAGAGTGACGTGTCAGGTCCATTTGTGGCCAAAGCTGCTTCGGCTGATTGGGACGCATGGATGTCGCCTTTTTGGGCCGTAGGGTTATCCTAGCAATAGGAACGTCTCTAACACTGAATCCTGACAAAAAAGATTTTTTGAATGCCTCAAAAGATGTGAACACACTAAATGACAGAAGTCTCACGTCAGGACAGAACTTTACTATCGATAAATGTGCAATACCACGTGTACAGCACGACTGGTCCCATGCATCCCAAACTTTATGCGGTCCCATGCTTCTCTGGCCCCATGTATCCCGGACTCCATGCAACCCCATGCGCCATTGGCCCCGTGCGTCCCAAACTCCATGCGTCCTATGCGTCCCTGGATTCATGCATCCCAAGCTACATGCGTTCCATGCGTCTCTGACCCCAGGGGTCACAGACTCCATACGTCCCATGCGTCTCTGGACACATGTGTTTCAGACTCCATGAAGACCAAATCATGTTGTTATGACATGAGTGATTCTCTCCAACCAAGTGCGAACTATGTGTCAAGCTGACCAAGTAACGTCCACAAAGGATGAGAACCGTCCAGATCTTCAACAACAAAAAATATCAACAAGCGCCCACGTGGCAGCTTGACCTACCCACGGTTACAGCTGCACCCTATTCAGGAGGCACACATGGCACCCTCTAGCTTCATGCTGTAACACCCCATTCCGTTCAAGCGGACTGCCGATTCAAACGGTAAAAGTGCAATGTCCTGACCCGCTTTGCTCAGACGAGAATACTCGTTTGAGGCAAAGGATATCCAGACTTGTCCCTACAGGAATCTGGCTTAGGCTTTCAGAGGCTCGCTTGACGTATCGCTCTACCGAGGCGAATCATCGCTAAGGTGGGTGGCTACTGTGAACTTGTCTTTGCTTAGCCAGCACACATAAAATCTGGAATGATATATCCTAGTCGCTAGGTGAATCACCCCCTGCATGCTAATAAGAATATAATGCACCTAGCTAAGGGAATAATCCCAACTTGTATTGCTTGTGTTAGAACATGGAAATAAAATATTGTTTATATTCAGACCCTCGCATGCTACCCTAGATCGTGTCGCTTGGGAAGTCCCTTACGATTTTACCCCTCGGCTTACCTTCGGGCCTGAGCCAACGTGATTGCTTATGTTTATATAAATGCTTGCTTGCGTGTTCATACGTTGCCTCGACTCAATGCTTGTAGCGTAAGCTATGCCAAAACCCTGTTATACAAAATATTTTTTAGAAAGACTATGCGAAATGAATCAGGCAATGCCTCTTATTTTGTACTATTGTTGCCCCAACAATAATGCCTCTTGTCTTGTACTCGTGTTGCCTCAACTGCATGAAGTGATAATTTAAGTAAACATCGTGCGTTTGATCACGGACAACTTGTGCACAAGGGTATAAGTTCTGCGGACGGTCGCTGGGGCACTGGCACCGATCCGATCCGGGCGGAACTTCATGTGTAGTCAATCGTGTGCGGACTGGATGGCTTGTAACGCATCGTGTGTTTATCGTGTATTCATCGTGTGATCTCGTTGCATGCTATCATTTTCCTTGACTAGTCCATTATGGCAATCAAGCCAGTGATCCTCGTATGTATTTAACCTGTTGCATGCTTGCTTGTAAAATGAAAGATAAATAAGTCATCCTCGCTTAGCAGCTATCCGCGTGCGAGATATTGTATCGTATGAAACAAATAATCTGAATAGCTAAACGATATAAATCTCGCATCCAAACACTTGTATTTGCATATGATAATGCCCCTGAATGTTTATACCTGCCCGTGCTTGAAATTAACATTGGTTTGCCTTGGACAGGGAAGGCTAAATGGTAAGTTGGTAAGTCTCGCCGTGTTTACTCTTATATCGCACGACGCACTGCCACACGAGTTAGGCTATTCAAATATTGCATGGAACTGATCTAAAGGCAACTAGAAAGATAACTTAATAGTTGGTGCACGGAACCTATATTACGTGTTTGGATTTGTCGAGCGGGCGAGTAGCCTCCCCACCAGTGTATTCAATGTACTGATAATCCACCAGTCGTTTGCAGGGTGTGGGAGAATCTCGTTCGGTGTTGATGCCTCCTTCGTGCGTGCTAATGCCAGGAGTTCCATCTGAAGCCTTGGAGCGCTGCGTCCGGAACTGAAGCACATATACAAGACATAATATTAGAACGTTGCCTGAACATCACATGTACGATCATTCCATAATTGTAGCCACTTGGCAAGCTTTTACTGTTTCAGAGAGAGAGAGAGAGAGAGGCTTGAGCGACTTGTAATCTCGACTATACGCCCCCTGTAACACTTATTTATATCAATAAAGAGTTGCTTTACTTCTACTTGTGTTATTAAATGCTTTCGATATATTGTCAACTCAGTGAACTTGTTACCGATCGCCTATGAGTTCATGACTCCGCTGCACTCGGACTATCTGTGCGACTCTGTGGCTTAGAACACTTACCGCCAGCCAATAAACCATGGCCTTGTACGGGCGTGGCTCACGCTCGTGCGATATCACATCCGGATGGGTCAAAGCGATCATTCTGCGGGAGCGCTGGCGCGGTAATTCTCGCCTAGCGGAAATGATCGATTTAGCCTGCGGGAGATCGGGGTGTGACATGTTGGTATCAGAGCCTGGCTTATACGCCTTTGGATTTCGTTTTGAATATCTCAGTTTCGAAAGCTCGTTCGTGGGTTATGTGCATGCTCTCTCTCAATGTCCCAAACGGAATATTCCAACAATGAGTCTAAATACTTTCAAAGTGTGTTTTGAATGATATGATTGCTTGTATGATATTGTGCTGCGAGTGGCCTTTGTGCTAACCTGAGTGAGAACCCTTGAGATTATCGCAAGTAGCTTATCCGATTTTACTATCTCTAAGTTTGGTTGAATGCATATGTTTGAGGGATGCCTTGAACTTGTGCACGATCCAAGACTCAAGAAAATGTAAAACTCGAGTGCTAAGACTTCGCTATCGCTAAGTTGGTTGGAGTGCTCATGCTAGAAGTGCACTTCGAATATGTGCACGATCCAGACTAGCGATATGCCGATCTCGATGCTTGTGCAAGTGAATATCCAAATAAACAAGTACAATAACTTGTATAGGTTTGCCTCAGCCTTATATCGTTAAATCAAAATTGATTGAAACGTACTGCTTGTCCTCAGTAAGTTTCGAGGATGAGACTTTTTCTGAGTTGGGTAGGATGTAACACCCCGTTCTGTTCAAGCGGACTGCCGATTCAAACGACAAAAGTGTAATGTCCCAACCCGCTTTGCTCAGGCGAGAATAATCGTTTGAGGCAAAGGATATCCAAAATTTTCCCTACAGGAATCCTGCTTAGGCTTTCAGAGGCTCGCTTGACGTATCACTCTACCGAGGCGAATCATCGCTAAGGTGGGTGTCTATGGTGAACTTGTCTTTGCTTAGCCAGCACACATAAAATCTGGAATGATACATGCTAGTCGCTAGGTGAATCACCCATGCATGCTAATAAGAATATAACGCACCTAGCTAAGGGAATAATCCCAACTTGTATTGCTTGTGTTAGAACATGGAAATAAAATATTGTTTATATTCAGACCCCCGCATACTACCCTAGATCGTGTCGCTCGGGAAGTCCCTTGCGGTTTCACCCCTCGCTTACCTTCGGGCCCGAGCCAACGTGATTGCTTATGTTTATATAAATGCTTGCTTGCCTGTTCATACGTTGCCTCGACTCAATGCTTGTAGCATAAGCTATGACAACACCCTGTTATACAAAATATTGTTTAGAAAGACTATGCGAAATGAATCAGGCAATGCCTCTTGTCTTGTACTATTATTGCCCCAACAGCAATGCCTCTTGTCTTGTACTCGTGTTGCCTCAACTGCATGAAGTGATAATTTAAGTAAACATTGTGTGTTCGATCATGGAAAACTTGTGCACAAGGGTATAAGTTCTACGGACGGTCGCTGGGGCACTGGCACCGATCCGATCCGGGCAGAACTTCGTGTGTAGTCAATCATGTGCGGACTGGATGGCTTGCAACGCATCGTGTGTTTATTGTGTTTTCATCGTGTGATCTCGTTGCATGTTATCCTTGTCCTTGACTAGTCCATTATGGCAATCAAGCCAGTGATCCTCGTATGTATTTAACCTGTTGCATGCTTGCTTGTAAAATGAAAGATAAACAAGTCATCCTCGCTTAGCGGCTATCCGCGTGCGAGACATTGTATCACATGAAACAAATAATCTGAACAGCTAAACGATATAAATCTCGCATCCAAACACTTGTATTTGCATATAATAATGCCCCTGAATGTTTATACCTGCCCGTGCTTGAAATTAACATTGGTTTGCCTTGTACAGGGAAGGCTAAATGGTAAGTTGGTAAGTCTCGTCGTGTTTTCTCTTATATCGCACGACACACTGCCATACGAGTTAGGCTATTCAAATATTGCATGGAACTGATCCTAAGGCAACTAGAAAGATAACTTAATAGTTGGTGCACGGAACCTATATTACGTGTTTGGATTTGTCGAGCGGACGAGTAGCCTCCCCACCAGTGCATTCAATGTAATGATAATCCACCAGTCGTTTGCAGGGTGCGGGAGAACCTCGTTCGGTGCGGATGCCTCCTTCGTGCGTGCTAAGGCCAGGAGTTCCCTCTAAAGCCTTGGAGCGCTGCGTCCGAAACTGAAGCACATATACAAGACATAATATTAGAACATTGTCTGAACATCGCCTGTACGATCATTCCACAATTATAGCCACTTTGTACGCTTTTACTGTTTTAGAGAGAGAGGCTTGAGCGACTTGTAATCTCGGCTATACGCCCCCTGTAACACTTGTTTATATCAATAAAGAGTTGCTTTACTTCTACTTGTGTTATTAAATGCTTTCGATATATTGTCAACTCAGTGAACTTGTTACCGATCGCCTATGAGTTCATGACTCCGCTGCACTCGGACTATCTGTGCGACTCTGTGGCTTAGAACACTTACCGCCAGCCAATAAACCACGGCCTTATATGGGCGTGGCTCACGCTCGTGCGGTATCACGTCCAGATGGTCAAAGCGATCGTTCCGCGGGAGCGCTGGCGCGATGATTCTCGCCTAGTAGGAACGACCGATTTAGCCTGCGGGAGATCGGGGCGTGACACATGCGGCCCAACATTTGCACGTCCAAGAATGACTATATATATCCGAGTGGCACGCCCAAAAAAGGAGAGACAGAGAGGGGTCGCCCAACACAGAGAGAGAGAGCATACCGAGAGGAGCAAAGAGAGAACATAAGCTTTCTCACCCTACGTCAGATCGTCAATGGAGTAAATGAGACGCCATAGCGCTCCTTGTCCATCGTCACACCCCAGAATCAAAAATTTGTACTTAGATTATCTGTCTATGACCTCTTTGTACTTTCTTCAGTTTGTTATTGAAGCAATCAATTTTAATGGCGAACATGGTGGCGACTCTGTTGAGGGCAACTTTCTTCTATGATGAGAAAGTTGTGATGTAATTTGACACAACCAAGCTCGGATCAACTCAAAGAATGCTGGTGGTCCACTTCGACCAGCAGGCTTTCGAGGAGATGCTCTCAGAGGAAAGTGCTAGTCCTTCTCTAAGGCTAGAAAAGCCTAAGAAGACCCACATGAAGTAGGTTGCAAAGGCCGCTATATCTCACCCAACTATGGATCATGCTCTTCCCGTCTCTCTCTCTCTCTCTCTCTCTGTCGCAGGGACCACACATCATACGTCCACTGCTTATGCGGTAACCCCTTCCAATAAGAAGGGTGCTCAGCACTAGAAGACCCGTATGGCATGGGTTGCAAAGGCCGTTGTGTCTCACCCAACTGTGCAGCATGCGCTCCCTGTCTCTCCCTCTAATACAGAAGAAACACAATATGCGTCCACTCTGGCTGTCCTCGCTCATGCGACCTCCTTGTCTAAAAAAGAGAATGCTCAGCACCCAAACTCTGGCAGAGAAAAATAATACGATGCCAAGAGTTTCGGGGTTGATGCACATCCCATGCGGCCACAAAGAAGGATGCAGAGAAGAAAGTAGTAGTATGCGGCTTCCAGCTCAGCCGCAGGCATCTCTGAAACCCCCAGAAGCTTTGCCTTTGACAGAATCTCGTTCGGCAGTGCTCCTATGCGCGGCTTCGAGAAAAACAAAAAATTGGACTCTTCGTACTATGCGCGTGCTAAGTCAAAGAAGTCTAGGGCAGTGCGAGCTTGTCAAGCTCAAGCAACTGTCTATTTGGCTGACCGTCAGCAGTCACCGCTAACCGTTATACGGGCCCCTGATGGAAATTTATATAAGACCGCCCCATGCATCCAGCCCGCAATGGCAAATGGACAGGGTCTGTCTCAAAAGTCTTCCATTGACGATCTGGGAAAAGTTCTTGTACGAAGCATAAATCAGGGAGCAAAAGCAATACCTAAACACCCGTGTGCTTAGTCTACCCGGGCTTATAACAAGGGTGTAAAGGTAGATCAGCCATCGCTTGATTTGTGCAACGTGATCAACCACAAGCACAAAGTGAGAGAAGCAACCACGGCATTTGAGGTGTCCCCTCCAGGATACCCATGTGCCAACATCATCATCAATTGTTGCTGTGCTAAAGCAACAGTGCCAACAAACAGGCAGTTGATATTCCAACAACTGTATCCGAAGGCACCTAGCCAGCAACAACCAGAAATTCAGGTGGAAATACTAGAGGAGAAGAAACTACCATTCGCCTCATGTTACTCTACTCAGAAGGACCCTTCCACCGTATGAGGAAGGAAGCCCAGCACCTCCAATCTGTTACTCTCAACCAATGCATCGAGAAGGCGACTACCAGGAGGACCAGTAGCGGGACCTACGAAAGGTATTTTCTAAGGTACCCGCTAGAAGAAAAAGCTATCAGCCGTTGGGGGTATTTCTTTCCCAGGACCCCTGGGGGTTGCATAAGCTAGGGGTAGTGATCCCCCGGACCTATACAATAACTTGGCATTCCGAGAAGACGAGAATTTCCAAGGAACAGACTCCGATGTCCCTGGGGGTGGCCACGCTCGTCAAAATGACGTAGCCTCCCACGCTGGGGGTAGTATTCTCTCTGAATCCGAGGAGGAGGCAACGCTACCTGATGACTATTCCCGACAAAAAATTGAGATAGAAAGTGCGGCGTCCACTGTCCTGTCCATCTCTCCCCATGTGAGGACTGTATACATGGCAGTGGACGATCACGAAGGCCCCAGCGACAAAAAATGCCTTGAGGCTCTTGAGGCCATGATGCAGACGGTGAATTCATCAATGCAAGCTATGATTCAGGCAATGCTGGAAATTAAAGCAAATATGGCTTCCCAACCAGCAAGGGCTTCTGGACAGGCAAGCTTGGACCCTAGGACCAACGCAGACTCCGACACAACCGCTCCGCCCATAGGCAAAATTTACCCTCTGCCTGGCTCATCTGCCCCTTCCGCCGGAGACGAAGCTAGAGAAGCAATGAGAGAAATTTGGGAACTCCGAGCTCGCCTAGATTCCATGGGTAGCCAAGACTCATTGCGCGAGATCGGGATACGACAACCATAACCCCACGAGTGAAGGGATGTGTCATACCCGCCAAAGTACAAGCCCTTCAACTTGAACCCATTCGACGGGAAGACTTCCCCCCGTCAATACATGAGCTACTTCAAGACTGCAACATGATACCTACCTCGCCGTGATACACTCCTCACCAAGATCTTTATGGGAACATTGACCGGGGTAGCATTCGACTGGTTTTGCAGATTATAAGATAACTGTATTTTGTTGTTTGACTACCTCAAGAGTCTTTTTCTCAAAAGATTCTATGAAGGAGGAAGCGACATGACGGTGTCCTCCCTGATGGATGTCATCCAATG